>CACSLJ010000029.1:0-148586 GCA_902706625.1 Albugo laibachii | reverse complement strand
ATAAATATGTGGATCAGATTACCCCAAGCACTGACTCGCTCCATGTGACAATATTCCGCATATAATACTCACCTTATAGTAGGAATCCGGACGCTTGTTTCCAGGTGGCCACTCTTGGGGATAAATGTGTCAAGTTCAGTACGGTTACGACCTTCCAAAGCTCCCCACCTCGCATTGTACAAGAACACCTCGTTGGTGTTCATTATAACAATGATATCCGAAACTGGGAATCGGCTATTTTTAGATGTAACCGGTGGAAATGAAGTGTTTATACGTTTTTTTTATAAATTCTTCATCATTATCGAAGGGATAAAGTTAGTCTTTCATCAAGCTGTTCGTAGTAGCATCTGAATATCCAAAATCATTAAATGGAAGAATCGATCATAACAGAATTCGTAGTTTTATCCAAGGCGATTGATGCGATTGTTTGATATCGAAAATGGGAGTATGAGGGACACTTCCAGCTCATATAGGAACGATGTGATGACGGCACATGCCGTGATAACTCTATTGAACGAGGTACAAGCTTGGACAGAACGCTTTTCAAACGCTTTTGCGGTGGTATGTCTCTGATGCTCTCCATTTTCTTGAGGGTTCAGTCATGCCTCTGACATTCTCATGGAAGAAGATTCATTTTTGGTCAATCTTATTGGCTATGAAACGTACTGCTGTCAGCTATTGTTGTAACGGAAGATCAGGGCGAAGAAGCTGGAAGTCTTAAGACGTCTAAAGGCACGATAAACGATTATTCAAGATCGTTCGGATATGCTTACTGGTGGCCGCTGACAGAACAGGAAGTTAAGCTTTTTCAAGGAAGCTAGCATAAAAGTTAAAATTAGCGACGCCACTAAAAAGGTCTGCATATGGAATAGCAGAAGGAATGAATTTTACTTTCTGGATCTGGTGTTTTTGACTGATCCCCAATACAGTTTCTACAGATGTGAAATAAGCAGGCAGACCCTTCATACTTTAAAATAGAAGAAGAAGGTTGTTTTGGTCGTAGAGCAGGTCCACATTTATCGAGTGTACATTGGGTCCGCCTATGACATGCACTTTAGGGCATGTACCCGGGTGCGATTGAGCATCCATGAACTAGGATTGATTTCATACGGAGTGTGTGTTACGGGTTCCCTGCCACGTTGTGATTTTTTAAGCTCGTTTCTGGAATGCCGTGTTGGCCAGGTAGAGAGTGTCAGTGCTGCAGAAGTCATGTTTTTGGGTGCCGTTATGTTTGCGATATCCGCGAGCATGTAGTCCAACCACGGAGGATGTGAGAATATGTCTGATTTTCGCATTAAAGTCGCCAAGACTGAAGTAAATTCTGTTTCGAAATGGCTATATGTTGCGTTCTAGAGTGTTACAGAGATCTTCTTTTTCAGTTTGATATCTTTCCGAGTGGGGGCATACACGGTAATAAACGTGGCTTGAATTGTTACGGAGACTTTGAGCTGGAGTACAGAAATGGAGATAGCTCGTGGTTTGTCAAAGCTCTCGACAAGCTCGTCGATAACCTCGACGAATATCTGTGTGTGGCGCTAGCAGTGCATGATGGTCGCACGCGTGACCTTCGACCACGCTGTTTCTGCCACACACATCGCAACGAAAACGTTCACATCAAATAGGGAGTCAATGCACTTTTCAACGCAATCATCTCCTGTGTCTAAATTGCGTCGCAGCACGTCGACAAAATGGTCTGCAACGTAGCGATGTTGAAGCTTGCTGATCTGGGACTTGAACGAGCTGACAATGCCGGTATCTTGCGGTTGCAAAAAAAGCGTCTTGTTGGGAGAGAGCAAGGCTATGATTGTTTTGTAAGTACCAATATGTCGCCAAAACAGACTAGAAAAGCTGTCGCATTTGATGGGTGTTCTTATAAAGCTTAAAAAACGTTGTTTTTTATCTTCTAGGGATAACTATTGAGACTGATTGATGAGGATTAGTGAACTTCTCGATGCTTGGTGCCAGTTCCATTGTCGAAGCCGTTTCCGCTCGCCGGAATCCACACACCACCTTTAATGCTTCATGCCATTACACTGCCCGAAAAACCCTCTACCAGAGTCATATAATTGGACCCGATCATTCCGTTGCTAATTGCTGCGATAACCAGCGCTCAAATACTCGTGAAAACCGCATCCGGGTGTTTCGAACTCGACGTCAATAACGTTGCGTCTGGAGGGTTCTCACAAGCCTGCAGTCTTCCTGGAGCTTCTGATCCACGCTATTGTCACTTGACTTGAGATTCCAGAAATTGCACCACCGCTAGGTTACGACATCAAGCTGCCGTAGCAATCTGAAAAAAAAGAATGGATCGTGCAGCTTTTAGAGGAGCTCCCGAAGCGTCTGGACGCTGCAACAAAGATGGACTTGTTTGGAATTTCAAATAGCTTTTCATTTTTCGTGGTATGTAATATATGACATGCGATTCGAATTCGGTGTGTTTGTCGTAAGACTAGAACGATATTGTGAGACGTCAGTTGAATGCTGGCCTAGTTTCATAGTAACGGAGTTTGGCACACTACCATTCCACTTTGTAACCTCGTCCGTGATTGAAGCTTTCACAAATCGTACAGCTTGGTGAATCTCAATACATATGGATTCAAGCCCCCGTAAACTATCGCTTATATCAGCTACACGGTACGACAACGCAGCTGTACATATTCACACAGCTTGTTCCGCAGTCCAGTCATGTCTGCGGCAGCTTGCAAATTAGATAAAGTGTTTCATCATCTCTTTTTATGTTATCCTGCCTACAAACTTTTATCAGAAGAGAGAGGCGTTATTGCATTTAGATTTCTCCTTTTGTATCCTTCAGATCCTGACTTCGAACGCTTTGGAGCTCTATCAAATGCATCGCCCAGTTCCGTTTCGTCTGGTCTAGGTCGCTTCTCTTTCGTTTCCAACGTCTTCATCATTTTAATTGCAGCTGACACTGGTATGAGATACTGATGATACGGAAACTGTGGGCCGAACGTCACCTTTTGATCGCATGTCTTGCAGGATGGGAAAGAACCAGCATCCACCATCCATGCATATCGATTATTCACCGATATGAGCACTACTTTGCGCTTGCGTGTGAGACAGATAAAGCAGTCGGCAAACGCTGCTTCTTTTTGAAAATTTTCCGAGGTTTTGGTATCCCACTCGACAACCAATACATTTGCGACTTTAACATCTCCAAAATCCGACACATCATTGGCTCGAGCGTATCCTTTGTTTTCTTCGTTTTCATTCGAATTCAGGTTTACATCGACATTGTTCTTTGAGCGGTTTGATTCGTAGTCGCAAATTATGTCAGGCATGAGCTCCATATATTCGCAGCCAAATTTCTTTTTGCGCGCATCCCATCGATGATCAAGTTTAGATATTGTAGATAGGAAGATCAGGAATGAGAGTGGTGAAAGGGGCAGGATTTTTTTGATAGGAAAGATTTCGGGACATTTCGACTCTTCCCCCAACAGGTATTGTATCAGGAAACAGCTATCACTCCTGCTTGACACATGATTGTCCAGCTGTGTATTCTCTGTTTGCAACATCCATTTTACAACATTATTGGTCGGAGTCAACTTGGTCACATGAATGGGGTCTACCATGCAATCATCGATGGAGATAATTTGTCCACAATCTTCAGAGCAAACTTCTAAATCAAGACGGACCGGTTCATCTCTGAATAGCAAGATGGTAAATTTTTGGTCGTTTTCGTGGATCGCTTCGAATCTATCCAGAACGACCATCCCGTTGTACTTGTGGGCCAAGCACCTGCAGCAAAGGGAATGTGTTGTGAAGTTGTACATACGGATAGTCGTCAGGCAGTGCTTTGTCTTGTCGATGTTTTCAAGTTGATTCTTGTATAAGTCTTTCAATCTCGCTCCCAAGTTATAAAAAGCAAAAATCATGAAATCTGGCATTATTGCTCCATTCATTTGTGGCATGTTGCTAGACTGATCCCTCAGTGACGAGACTTTATACTTGGACAGCTTGCAAAGATCACTCGAAAGGAGAGCGGTAGATCCTTTGCAGAATTTCCAATGATGACAAAACTGTAACAACAATTCAGGATCCGATGCTGAGATCACATATAGGAAGCTCAACTTTCGCGGATGTATAACGTAATATTTCTCCAACTTCCAGATCCGCTTTTTGTATGCAAACATGTTTCACATGAAGAAGAAGATGATGGATCTGGTCTATAAAGGCAGATTTGCTCGGTTTTTCGTTCATTCTTTCCCGAGTCAGACTGGTTGATGTGCTCAATGTCAAGCCGGAGATTAGCCCGACTTTCCTCTAGCATGCCGACTGATGTTACCGGAAGTGTCTGCTTAGTGCTATTATCGTTTCCGATTGGCTTGTTGATAGTTGGAAGTTGTGAGAATATCCCACCGATGCCTTCAGTAACAATGTGTGCGTTTGACTTTCTGACTACCACATTGGTGCACGCCTTGGGGAAAATGCAGTTCATCAGACCAACAGCAAAGAAGTTTGGTGACCCCACAACCCAGTAATCCACAAAGTAGTTCTACCTTGGATAGCTTCCATCTCTTCCACGTGAATGGCTCCTGCGATTTTCAACAAACAGGGCTGACACTGTTGATATTGTCGTGTAATCACGGATAGGGTAAATGACTTTAAGTTCTCAGCGTTACATTGGAAGCGCCAAAGGACAACGAGTATGCAACTGAAAAAGTTCGCCTCCATTCCAGTAGCTAAATTCTAACAGTGCTGCAGCTTTGTGGGATAGCTTACTGGGGAAGACGCGGACTACGTTTCTTATCAATTTGCAACACAGCATGCTGCTCGTTCCATCGTAATCCACAATCTGAAGCAGTTCTTACGATTACATAACCTCGAATAGCGGATGCACATTATATCCCTAACCGCCGAAACGAAGCTTTCTTGCACTCTATTACTAAATCACATTTAGAAAATTATAATTATCTGGTCACTTCTTTTTCATAATGTTCGAAGCTTCGAATTTATGAAAAGTTAACACGTTACGACACTCACCTCCCCAAGGATACCACGAATCCTCTACGCTGTACAAACATTCTGCAAATTCTAGTGGACTTAAGAATAGAATTGACACGTCAATTGTCTCATGCATGAAATGGATGGAGAATGGAGCGCGTCTTCAAAGTGATGATCTATTATAAATTCTTCCGATAAGTAAAGCAGAACATAATGCGTCGACATAATGTTTGAACAAGTGTGTGGTAATTATCCTTTCGCAACCCTCCATAGGAGGACACTCTTATCCATGCTTCTTCTATTTCCTTTTATATGTATACAGTGCACGATATCAGCCATCAGATGATTTACACGCTGTACGATACACAAGCGATATGACAGAGCAAACAGTATAATTGTGCAAGATGTGCCTGGTAGAGAACACATCAGCCTCTCCCGTCACTCTTAGATTTTTGGAAGGTATGCTTGCATCGAGCACTAAGTTTTGATTTGCAAATTTCACATGTCGCTATACCTAGTTTCAGCCAGCAGTACATAAGATAGGCACTGGCAATTACTTGATGTCTCTAGCGATGTAAAGTTTCTGAAGCATTTGACGATATTAAGATGCCAAATTGATAGCGCTCTAATAAACCAGAAAAGCTCGCATCGTCTTTATTATTTTATCTATGATTACAATAAGAGTATTTGTCAATGCAATTCGTATAGTTGGAGATGTTGTTAGAATAGGGGATTGACCTGCGATTCCGGTCCATCCTGTAGCCAGATACGCGAGACAACAGGAAACATGGTTGCATCAATATCTTGAGATAATCTATCACATTTTACTAGTATTTGTAATCAAAAATACCGCTATATTCTAGCCAGCGAAGTTATGTTAAATGGTCAGGTATTTGCATGACGAAGCACCATCCAACCAAAACGATACAACTTCTCTGGGTTGAGAATCCCAAAATGACGAAGTATATCAAGGCAAATATGCAAATTTATTCTCTTGCTTGAGATAGGCTTTTTACCGACCTTATCGAAATGAATCGGTATGCGATGGCTTCAAACTCTTTCATCTCTATTCGAAATAGCTTTTGTGAATCTATATTCTAAAGGTTAATTCCTACATAATTCGTTTACAAAGTCATGTCCCATTGCCAGCTTTCTCGCGCTACGGGGTCGAATCCATAGTTTGCAGAATTTGGAGAATGCTCTATTTGCCAAGTGTTTCCGATGTGCTACTTCCTCATGATCGCCATGTAAGGTGCCCAATTGCCGGATGCGACACCATTTTGTATCCTGAGTCCTGGAAATGTGCGTTCACTCAGTCTTAGCCGCATTAATGTGAAGGGACCATCTGGCGAAAGCGTCTTGTAAAGTAACGAAATCAGTTTCAGGGTTTTCGCGTGGGGCTGAAGAAAGTCGACGTCGTCGGCATAGACGATTGCGTTGAGCTGATCCATTGTCGTGTTTATTGTGGTCCATAGGTTACGTAGAGCGCCTTAAAGATATATAATGAACAGCAGAGGTGAGAATGCATCCCCTTGAGGGGGGCCATGGTTGCTAGAAAATGTGTAGAACGTCCGGGTGTCGAGGCGGAGCTGGAGGGTTGTATCGGAAGGACCTTGATTAGATGGATGTCATCTGAACAAAGAAAGAGGCGAGAACTGCGACAAATTTGGAGCGGTCGATGGTGTCGAATGCTTTGCTCAGGTCGAAATCCAAGATGCACATCGTACTCTGATATTTACGAATAAATACCACACTCCCTTTAAAGCCCATACTGAGTCTGTCACACTTCTGGCGCGTCGGAACCCGCTCTTATTCGGTGATAACCAAGCGTCAACTCGATTCCTCACTCTACGTAGTATGATAAGGGAATGATTCTTACTGGTCGCTGTCAATAAGGTGATTGGTCACGGGGAAGTGCAGGGTCATCGCGGCTTATTCGGTTTGGATAGGGCAATGACAGCGCCATGGTAAGGTACTGGATGAAAAGATTCGTTGCAGTGTCGGCAGCGTGATTGATGAGTGTGGCGAGGTGGGATGCTACCTGCGGGAGAGTACGTTTATGAAGATCACCAGGGATGTTATCTGGTGCAGGTGGGCGGGTGTTCCTGAGAGAGGAAATGCCGTCCGTGCTTCTGCGGGAGTGATCGAGTGGCGCAGGCGGTAGTGCGTAAGCGGTACGGGTGCACAAGCGCTATCGTAGAATTTTGACTTGAGGTAATCAGTGATAATATCGACTTTTTTGCTGTCGACCCCGATATTATGACCATGAAGGCCTTGGATGATGAGCGGTTGATGATGTCGCGGGAACAATCTCCTCAGGATACGGAACTTTCTCTCGGAGGAATTTCTACCTTGGAGGTCATGGAGTTGATAGTCAAGCTGCACCTCACTGATTCGCTTTCTACGAGCACGAATTTTCTTTTTTAAGAGGAGGCGGCGCGAACAGAGAAGTAGAAGATTGATAGGGTCATTGCAAGCCATGATAGCAAGTCGGACTTCTCTTTGCTCGTGCGAGAGGCAAGCTATGTTCGCATAATAGATGGATCGCCGAGGTGCTTGGGTTTGGGGACCAATGATTTTATGCCACTGTGGCGATCCGGCCAAGTATGGTGGGTCATTCGACGTTGCCGGTATTGGAGATTGCTGAAAGGCTGGCACCAATGTGATCTTGGAACAGGTTGAATATGTCAGCCTCGCTCAAAATAGATAGGTCAAATTTCAACGCCTAGGTGTTGTGATAGTACACCGTGTGAAGAATATTGTATACGTAGGAATCTTGATGGAAGCTACTACTAGTCGATGGTCACTGTCAGCATACCCTAAAATGTATGTCAAAGGCGGTCACATATCATTTGCGATGCCCTCTATTAGGAGCTATATGGGCTCACACGTGCAATTACGCAGATTTTAAACTAGGACAACAAAGCATAAAACCAGTATCAAGCTAGGGTATACAGGACCACCAATCAAATTCCATACAAGATCAAATGACGAATCCAGCAGGACGACGTCGCGTGACCGGCAGCGGAAGGCGAGAGAAGCAATTTGTGAGACAGCCTTACGACTATCAGTTCAAGTTGAAGGTGATATACCACTACGCGCGGACCGACATTGTATCAACCGTAGTTCGATTCTTCCTGGCGCTATCGATGTGTCCAACTGCTCGAAGCGAAATTTGATGAGAAAATGAAAGCAGCAGCATGAGTACATCAAATGACTCCCGCAAAGACGAGCGACAGCAAATCAGCTGCGCGCTCGAGTTTGCGGTCTCGCTACCACAATATCACCAACAGCTGAATCATGGATTGTCATGTTAATCAACTACTTTCGCTGCGACAGGATTCCAGTCTCGGTCACAATGCTCAAGGCGAACGCGCTTGAGTAATTCAAGGAGCTGGAGATTTTTAGGGATGCTTTGCCGTCACCTGGCGATGGCGAAATGGCTTCATGAAGCGGCATCGATTTCGTTCCGGAAATAGACACAAACCGGTCAGATCACTCCCATTGACACCCTTGAACAAGCACCTGTATTTACCGAGGCAGTTTCAGGACGTGCGGAGGTAGAAGGGACCAATACCATCTACAATGCTGACCAGACAGCGGTATGCTTTGAGCTCCTTCCCAGAACGACTATTTCAGAGAAAGCGAGCAAGACTGTGTGGGTCAAATGCGGCAAAAAAGGGAAGGAGGTTATGACAGCGATGGTACTCGGCAACTCTCATGGCAATAAACTCCCACTCTTTCTGGTGATGAAGACCTCTCCTCCGAAGAGTCCGTCTATAGAAGGAGAAAATAAGCGCCTTCGGCACGGCTTTGGGCTGAGATTGAGCCGCTGAAGGATAAGCACAATATCCCATGCACGGAAAGCAGAGCGGTTGGTGGACAGGAGCTCTGACCGTGAAGCTCCTACGCTTCCACTTTGGGCACCCCAACGTGATCAGCGATCCCGTTATGCTCGTGCTCGATGGCTATAGTGGTCACTGGATCGTTGAAGCAAGGGCTTACGCTCGTGCGCTAAATGTTGTTCTTGTGAAAGTCCCTCCAGGCCTGACGTGGCTTGGTCAGCCTACCGACGCTGTCTGCATCAATCCCATCAAGGACTGACTCAGACTGAATTGGCTTGGTCTCTTGCAGCACCAAATTGCTGAATATCGTTTCAGCACATTTGCGTTGTCATTTTAAAAAAGGCGCTAGATCGTGGTAAGGTTGCATGCTAGGCGAGTGAAGCCTGGAATGACACCCGCTCATCAATGATTGTTTCTGACTTCTCTCGATGCAATTTGAGCGTGACAGAAGATGCAACCGAACTGGAGAGCGTGAGGAGTCGAAATGACATGCAATATGCCATAAAAGCAGTTGCGAAAGACTTGGAGGAGCAAATAGTTGTAAAACCACTTGATGGGGCGCTTGAAGGCGAGCACGATATTGTCGATCAATCTGCAAAAGACTGAGCACTTAATGCTAAAAATAAAACTAATTTTTTTCGGTTACACTACTGCAGGACCTATAACTGCAGCCTCATGCTAATCCTTAATCCCTACACACAATCCAGTCATAACGCGTTTCGCGATCTTATCTACGTGCTCAAGAATTATTCGTGGAAGTAATCTCAGAATGATTTTGTTCATGTCATAATGCGAGATACTGTATGCGTGCATTGAGTCGCCCCTTCCAGAACGGTTTTTTCCAGCTATGATGGTTTATTGTGGACCATATTGAAGCTGAATTTGGTAAAATGTTTGACGAGTGGATGTCAAAATCGGCTCATACATATTTGAGAGGGTTTGAAAGTACTGTATGTACATTGGGTCCGCATATGACATGCACTTTAGGGCATGTACCCGAGTGCGATTGAGCATCCATGAACTAGAATTTGTATCGACGCGTACTTTTATAAAACGGATACAAGACCTAAATGTCGTTCCAGATTTGAAAAGGAGATGTTGGCATCTTGTGAGCATGCAATTGCATGTTTTGGAATCAAAATTTGATTGGGCGAGATGCATAAATATTTTGATGAGATACGGCAAACATCAATATATTTGGCTGCTTATATCGCATATACTGAAATGGATTTTTCGCCCCCAATCGTGAAGCGCAATTTTGTTCATCAACGTTGCCAGTCACGTAATATTACCAAACATCTTGGTAGAACGAAAACTTCCAAAACAAATGAGAGCCATTCAGCCACATTGCTGCTTGATAAAGAGAAGATCAAGCAGAGATGTGTGTGATAGAGTGTAATAGGGCATATGATACAGATTGGTGAAAATACTAAAATGCAGTGTGACAAAGAAATAGTCGATCAATGCATTGAATAATAGCATATAAAACATGTGGACGATTCTTATATTCATGCCGTAGACTACTGTGAGTTTTTTCGAATAGAAAGACAATAGTCTCGAACTTGTCTTAGAGGAAGTTCCGACCTTAATTCTCACATTTAATGCGAGGATTCTACCATCAAGCTATGGCAGCGTCATTTTCAGCCATTCCGCTGATGGTAGTAAGCATGTGTGCATTGCATAATCAATTCATATCTCACCTTCAATATCTAGAAATAACCTCATTAAATTACAAAGTGGATATTTTTAAACTGAATGCAGTCACCACTCTCAATAGTAAACAGCAAGAGTCAAGCCAAAAGGTATAATGTTTGAAAGGTAAACACAAGCATAAAAGGGTAAAACGAGCGAGAGATCTACTTAATCAGCTAGCTTTGGAGCAATTCTAAGATCACTCATTTACAAACAAGCTCATAAATGTCTGTCGCAAGAATTCCCAGTGTGACTCCAACAGTTGACAACAGTGGCTTTCTTTACCTTGTCCCACGCTTGCTGGGCCCAGCGGATGGCCACTAAGCTGCTCACGTTGTAGATTTGCTAGGCTTTCTCTTCTATGTCTTCCCCACCCCCGACCCCATCTACTTGTTCCAGCTTTTCGTAGAGATTGTCCACCACGTAATTGTCTCTTCTTTACTCATCTGGCTCTTGAACCATTTGATGATACAGGCATCTTGTGGTTACAGATGGGCTTTTGTGTCGGGGGCAGAAAGTGCAGCTTAACGTATGGAAAGTAGTCTGTCACGCGGTGCAGCGACCTGTTATCAAGCAGAAGAAGTACGTGACGGTCCTGTCCGCGCATCATTTCGTTAAATTACCCAAACCAAGTACGAAAGCGGTGAATTGTCATACCGCTCTTGGCTGCATTCGTGTATTTTATCCCGATTTCGGCAACCGTGTGGGCGCCAAAACAACGTGGCTATTTCGTCATGCTCAGAAAAGTAGCAGTACCTTGGGAGAGACATCTGCGTCAGTTGTGATTGCTATAGTGAGAATTTTATCACTATTCTTTCGTCCTGCAATGCTTGCTCGCTACTTAAAATTCGAGGATGCCGTGCACTACAAGTAGGCAGACTCGTCCATGTAGCAGATACCACAATATCTGGACTCTCTTATGATACGTTGTAGTTCTGCTCGTCCTCTTTTGAATTCTGCGGAGTGCGCTGATTCTACTTCTCTATGTATGCGACGTGGCTTAAGCTTCTGGCGTTCTTGTACCTTCTGGATCCACCCATCCGAAAATACCATATTCAATAGCTTGCTGTCGAAAATGTGCTCCACGTCTTGTACGAGCACGCATCTAATTCTTTCTGAGTTCGCACGAATTATCTCCCACGTCACGAAGGGCATTCTGAGCTTCTCGCAGCGCTCGATCCATCGTACGAGAGTCTTCTCAAGGGGTTGGCAGTGTACATGGTGAGTGGTTCTTCCCTTAGATTGGAGCGGGCGTCGTTTTCTGTAGCTGGATGTCTAGCAGCAATAGCGCAAAGGCTGGCGAGGGGGGGGGTCTTCGGGTTGAATATTGAACCTGCCCATGTGGCTAGCGCAAGCAAGAAGATTTCTGGGTGCTGCATGCGATGACTTATACCGCGCTAGCTTCTGCTCAGCTGAGAGTCAAATGCGTGACGTCTTGGCTTGCATTCGTGTATTTGCCTTTGGTGAGAAACTCTCACCCCCTTACATCACTAGCTGATAGTTTCACTAACGTGAAAAGAATCGGTTATGTCAGGGTATCATATCTCTGTGGTGTTTACTAATGAGAATAGTGACCTCTACCACAGAATATTTCCCGTAAATTACAGAGTAGCGTAGTTTTTGAATTGTCTTCAAAAAGTGGAGTATTTTTTATGGGTGCGGCTATTGCTACAGACGGTAGTTAGTGCGTGGACTGACCGCATAACGCATTTCGGCCACACTGTAACCTTGCGGGGTGAAAGCGCTTATCGTATGCTGAACCAGTACATGCCAACCAGCATGAATGACCTTCTTTTATGCTGTGAGAAGCTTTACTTGGCCATTGATAATAATCATGCAGAATACGACGTGTACCGGCAGCGTCAGCAAATGGGAATATGCAATTATGCACAGCCCACGCCTCAAGAAATGATTTTTCAAAATATCAACCTAAAAATCTCTCATTTCGCGCTGAAACAGATTTACGAACAGCAGAAGCTTGCCCGTCAGCCGCACAAATTAACCAACTAACCTGCACGGGAGTTTTCAACACTGCCTGAGGCGCTCCCTTCTCACACAAACTTCGTCTAAATCTGGATCAAGAGCATGACTTGCAGTTGAGCGACATTCATTCACATTGACACTTGGTAAGACCCCATCAATCAAGACGTCTTTTGTCACGACCGGCGAAAATTCTTTCAATTGTGCTTCACCGAGTGCATTCCAGTTTCGGGGCCTTACCAGACCATCAGCAGATTGCGACACTCGACGAGCTTCAAAGACTCTCAGCAAACTCCAAAAACTCTGTCAGAGTCAGTGATTGTGCGCTCGAAAGGAAGGCCTCGCCAAAATATCGGATCGAAACGACGCGATTTATCAGGGTTTGAGTATGTGCGAGTTACTCAGAAGACAAATAAACGCTCATGTCGAGCTTCTGGCGGACATGGACACCGCTCGGACTCTAAGAAGTGGAATAAAAGAAACTCTAGTGCTGAGATTCAGTAGGATGTCTGCGTTAAATAAGAAATAAGATTATTTTATATTAGCCACACCGGAATGTCCGTCAAAGATATACTAATGGATGAGTCGTACTCTATAGTTCTTTTGTTCAACGCACTACCAAATGCCGTGAGAGCTAAGGTAGAACATGCAATCGACCAATCATGCTATGCTGCGTTACTATTACCCAATCAAATGCTACCGTGTGTGGCAACTGCGACACCCTTTTTTGGGAGGAAACGTTAAAAATCCCTCAGTTTTCCCTCCATTTTCTGATAAAATGCACACTTTACCCTTACTTTTCCTCCCGATTTCTGATATATCCCACCGTTTGCCAGTATTATTTTGTAAAATGCCTCATCCTACGATTACGGCTCAATTAATGCCGTTAACGGCCTTATAATGCTGCTGTTTGGTTTTGTTTACCTTGGACGAAGAGCGCCATCACTCTCCCCTCAGTAGAAATAAATTCTTTAGCGCACACATTCACTCACTTTCTATCGTTGCCTTTCTGTCAAATAAAAACGGCCTGAGATATTTGCAATGACACGATTTTCGCTCCAAACATACTACGCGCAGATAATGTGATGATGTTTTTTTGAGTTTAGTAGGCGTGATCCTGTCTAGACCCTCTCATACTGATATTACAGAAAATTTGACGAGACTGGTCAGTGCCATCGTCATGTGCATACTTTTTGAACATATTTTCCGCTACTCTGAGTAAAAGAGCGCAACAGAATCTCAAATCCCAATCTACCCACCTCTTTTATGGAATTTCCTCGGTTTGACTTACCTATAACGCAATGGTTTTCTAAAATATATCCTTTTTGTGATCTGCGATGCCTCTTGGTGTATCAGCTTTAGCTTTACTTTTCGCCGGCTGTAGATCGGATTGAAATTTAATAATAGAATGATACAAGCTCACGCTATGTGACAGTCTTTTATGTGTCCGAATATGAGCCAATGAGTATCATTAGAAGCCACTCAACGGCTTTAATCAATCCCGTTATCGTAGGGATTAGAAACTGACAACCCGAAGGAAAACTGAGGGATTTTTAATGGTTCCCTTTTTTATTTACCTCTCAGAATAGAGTTTTTTTAGGGGCGGCTATTTCCACAGAAGTTTTGACTATTGCCACAGACGGTAGCATTTGATTGGGTAGTATTTTAATGAAAAATAGCATACTGGTCGAAAGTGTAAATTGATAGCTGGCACACATGTTGACTCCGTAAGATTCAGCAGGTGAGCTAATGATCAGATTTGATTGTCACAGGTTAAGTGATCCAGCACTATCCCACTTCGCGGACGGATAAGGCGCAAGTCTCTCTTGCGCATGCATGTTCTAGTAGTTGAACAAAATAAAAATATATTTTACTTTTACTTCTACCTGCTCCTGCTCCTGCTCAAGTGCAATTCTCACATTAATAACAGACATACACATTTGAAATAGATTCAGAAAACAGCAATGAGTATGACAATAACGTACACAAATCGATTCTGAAGCCACCAAAAAGACTTGCTAGATTTCAATTTGGCTCTCCCGCAGCCACGGAAAAGGCATTAAACGAATTCGCTGCCACTCAAGGCTATGGGATTGAAACCAAATCATCCTACAAGTAGCGTAATGGACACTCTACGGTCTTTTACCAATGTGATTGGGGTCTCTCTTACTGCAATCGTCTTGGTTCAACTAATGGAACAAGAAAACGAAAAACTTCATCGGCAGTCGTCAATTGTACTTCCAGTTTGAAAGAAACAGAGTTATTTGCACGGGACCTTCACTGTGAGCAAAGAAGGTCATAACCATTTAGCATACACATTCACGAGCGCCCATCCTGTCCATCTGAGAATCGAAAAAGAAGTGGAAGAGACAATATCTGTTTTGCATGATGCTGGAATCCCGACAAGAGACATTTAAACTTGTTTGCGGAAGGGTCACGGACTATTTTGCCCAAAAGCAAACTAACGAATGATCGCCAAGCCTCAAGCTATAAAGCGTTAGATCTTCGCTTACCGATGGATGCCTTGTACAGAAATATCGTGAATTGAAACTCGATGTGGAAACAATCGTAAATGACTATGACGGATGTATTTCTCACCTTTTTAGCCCATCCAAGATCAACAGAGATGGCTCGGAGTCACAATGATGTCTTTCTGGTCGATGCCACGTACAAAATATATGCTTCTGGGTTTAGATAAGAAACAAGATTATTTTATCTTAGTCATAGCGGAATGTCCGTTAAAGATATAAAAATAGTGCCTCAAGCTATAAAGCGTTAGATGGCCGTACACCAATGGATGCCCTTGTAAAGAAATTTTGCGGTTTGGAATTCGATGTGGAAAAAATCATGAATGACTATGACGGATGTATTTCTTACCTTTTTTCGCCCATCCAAGATCAACAGAGATGGCTCGGAGTCACAATGATATCTTCCGAGTAGACACCACGTACAAAACAAGTGCTTTGAAGCTGCTATGTTTGCATCTCGTTGGATTCTCGTCAACGTATTAAACATTTCAGTCGCATTTGTTTTTATGACAAACGAGAATCGATCTTCCTACTTCTAGCAATGAAGTTCTTCCGGTCGATCTTTACGGACAACGATCCTCCAAAAGTTTTTGTTGTTGATCGCGAACTGGCGTTAATAGCAAGCATTCGAGAGCACTTTCCTGCTTCCCACATTCTTTTATGTGTATGGCATATTGTAAAAAAAATTGTATAAAAATGCAAGGCATATTTCCCAAATAAAGAAGATTGGAAGGTATTTATGAAGGAATGGAGAGCAATCATGTATGCAAAATCGGAAGATTCCTGTAGTGAAATTTTGAAGCGTTTCGAATTACGTACAGAAACTGCAATCGTCAAATATATATTCGACACATGGATTCCCTGCAAAGAAATGTTTGTTAGTGCATGGACTGACCGCATAACGCATTTCGGCCACACTGTAACCTCGCGGGGTGAAAGCGCTCATCGTATGCTGAAGCAGTACATGCCAAATAGTATGAATAACTTCCTTTCATGCTGTGAGAAGCTTTACTTGGCGATTGGTAATAATCATGCAGAATACGACGTGTCCCGGCAGCGTCAGCAAATGAGAATACGTGATTATGCACAGCCCACGCCTCAGGCGATGATTTTTCAAAATATCAACTTGAAAATTTCTCATTTCGCGCTGAACAAGATTTACGAACAGCTGAAGCTCGCCCGTCAGCCGCATAAAAGTAAACCAGTAAACTGCACGGGATTTTTCAACACGGTCTGGAGTCTTCCCTGCTCACATAAACTGCGTCTATATCTGGATCAAGAACAAGACTTACAGTTGAGCAACATTCATTCACATTTGCACTTGGCTAAACCCCAACAATTGAAACCACTTTTGTCACAACCGGATAAAAGTCTTTCAGTGGTGCTTGACCAAGTGCGTTCCAGTTTCGGGGCCTTACCAGACCATCAGCAGATTGTGACACTCGAAGAGCTTCGCAGACTCTCTCAACAAACTCCAAAAACTCTGCAAGAGCCAGTAATTGTGCGCTCGAAAGGAAGGCCTCGCCGACATATCGGATCGACGCGACGCGATTTATCAGGATTTGAGTATGTGGAAGTCACCCAGAAGGCAAATAAACGCTCATGTCGATCTTGTGGCGAACAAGGACACCGCTCGGACTCTAAGAAGTGCAAGAAAAGAAAATCCAGTGCTGAGATTCAGTCGGATGTCTGGGTTTAGATAAGAGATCAGATTATTTTAGTTTAGCCACACCGGAATGTCCCTTAAAGATATACTAATACATAGGTGAGTCGTACTCTATAGCTCTTTGGTTCTACGCAATATCAAATGCTGTGAGAGCTAAGGTAAACATGCAATCGACCAATCATACTATGTTGCGTAAGTATTACCTAATTAAATGCTACCGTCTGTGGCAATAGTCAAAACGCCTGTGGCAATAGCCGCACCCTTCATCAAATGATTACAAGTTCCCGGGCTGTTTTTACAGGAACTTGAATAGCACTTTGTGCTCACCTCCCCTGGTAGTGAGAGAAACCTGGAGTGTTTCAATATAACGGGTTCTGCCGGTTAATACACCCATTCCGGTTATCATACCCAAGTCATACTATACGGTGCACAGAACAGTAAAATACCGTGCCCATTAGTATACCGTCCGCTATGTCAAAGGAGCATTTCTCAGCCATTCCTTGCCTCACTCAAATTGCACATCATGGCCCCCAAACGCGTTTCCAAGACCAACCTCGAGAAGCGGGAAGTCATCGAGTGGATTGAAGGTCCCGGAGGTGGGGTTCCTACGCGCGCCTTGAAACACTTCCAAGCGGAGCGAGGGTGGAAGGGGTCGGGTGTCGGTTGCCCAGATTCGCTACTGGTGGAAGAATCGTGTTGCCACCACGAGCTCCCGGCGTGCAGCTGCGTGTGATAGGTGGCGGTGGCCACCCGTGGCTTGGTGAGGTCGAAGACGTCTTGTTTGATCAGATCCTGTTCATGAGAGCGAAGAAGGAAAAGGTGCCGCGTCATTGGATTCAAGCATCTGCACGCGAGCTCGCTCCAGCAGAGCTTGACGACGAGGACTTCAGCGCATCTGACAAGTGGCTCGCTCACTTTATGGATCGCTATGGACTCTCTCTTCGACGGGCGACCAATCTCACCGTGTTGAGTGACGACGAGCTCACTGCGCGTGTCGTTCAGTTCCTGGCGTACCTCTCATCAAAGAGGATCGTGCTCAACCGCAGCACTACGCTCCTGATGGATGAGACGGCGGTCTTCTTTGAAGACCCGCGTCGCGACACTGTGGACATCACCGGCACTCGTCATGTCGTCTTGCACTCGAAGGCGTTCGCATCGATGCAGATCACTGTTGTACTCACCGTCTCAGCCACAGGGAAAAATCTGCCACCCCTTCTGATCTGTAAAGGCGTGAAACAATCGATCCAGAAGCGTGGCGCATTTTACGTCGCGCCTCAAGAGTGAGCGTGGATGAACAGCGAGCTTCTCCTAAAGTGGATCGACCTGATGTTCCCAACGATTCTGAACTCCTGCGGCGGCAGAGGGCTCGTGTGTGACTCGATGCGAGCGCACATAGCGAAGGACGTCAAGGCTAAGTGCATTAGAAAGAAGATCGATGTGATGGTGACCCTGGAGGAAAAGACGCCGCACCTGCAGGCAGGGGACATTGGAATCTTCAAGGCGTTCAAAGACGTCTCTC
Source organism: Albugo laibachii (assembly GCA_902706625.1). Lineage (NCBI taxonomy): Eukaryota > Oomycota > Peronosporomycetes > Albuginales > Albuginaceae > Albugo > Albugo laibachii. The sequence continues at coordinate 130,394 of CACSLJ010000029.1, read as the reverse complement.
TAGCGTGATTGACGAATGGAAGCGATCTGACCGGGTGCAGTACACCAAAGGTGGGAATCCGTGGCCACCGAGCGTGGAAGAGGTGGTGGCTTGGGTCAGCAGCTCGTCGAAATCTGTCCCCAACGACGTCGTACGGAGATCGATTGCCACAGCTGGGTTTGCAGTTGACTATCGCGACTGGCACATTGCCAAGCATGACGTGTACGGGTGGACTCTTTCAGAGTAGGTGAGTGAGCGCTGACGAAAATGCGTCCGATGATATAGAGAGTGCTGATATTGCAGATGAGTTTGGCGAGCTAATGGTTGAATAAGGACCCTACGTTTTGTGTTTGCAGCGCTTAATCTGATGTGCATTGTATTGAATCTATATCAAAAGAACTTACGTGGCGGTTCCAAATCTCCCTGTGCGGAAAATCTGTTTGTGTAACTTTCAGCCTGCTGCACCACTCAACTCTTGCCATCGTTTATTATCCGAGAGAAAAATTCGTCTGAAATGCGTGCCAATTACTGTAGTAGTACACCCTGCCAAATATAACACCCTGGTTGAAAATTTGTGTATAGTAGGGGGGATATAATACGGTATATTAACCCGCAGAACCCGTCAGAAGGAAAGTGTATGTGAAACAAGTAAAACGATTGTAACAAGCCGACTTCACGCATGTGACAGCCTCACATCAATCAGCGAGTTTTCGTGCCAAAGAGTACCGGTCTTTCGTGGTCAATATCCATGCTGAAAGTCGTAATATTTTGCTGACCAATTTTTACAAAATGGACTGCTATTCTAAATTGATGACATGCAGGGGTTTGCGAAGACCAAAGATGAAGAAGACGTCAATCTACCAAGCTTAGTTTACATTCAAAGATAGAAAAGCATGAATGTACATATGAACCGGTGTTATTTTGAACGCAAAGCGCTGCGGTGTGGTAAAGCGATGACTGGCGACGTTATCCCGACCAATACTGAACTTATTCAAGCTCTGGGTGATCTCCTCAATCCAAAGACTAGCCTTAGGTTGCTGTAGCTACTCTGGGCGGCGAATTGAATGCGAAATTTCATATCTGCGTATGCTGGTACCATGTCTCATTCATTGTTCAGTTTGATAAATACAGTTGTAGCAGCAGCTGGCGGTAGAACAAAACGAAAAATGACAGCAATTGTCCTATAGAAAATCGGCTGTACTGACGTGGACGCCAGTTGTGTTCAAGTTTCAGAAAATGCACTACGGGACGCAGTGTTGCTTATACGCCGGCGCGAAATACAACGGTCTGTGTGTACTGATGCTTGTCATGATTTGACGCATAGTGATCACCCTATTACCAATGGATCAACATTATAGTGCTTCCGCGTATGGTGAAAGATGTACACTGGTGCGGACTTCACCGCTGCTTTGTTTCTCTAAGGGGAAAATATACATTTTTGCTGTATTAGATAACGTCGAAGCTGATCTTCATCGTATAGGGGATTCACGTCCCTTAACGTGTGCCGTCGTACGGCTCGAGGTGATTCTACAAAATTACGTTATGACGCATTCCATAAGCGACGCGACCTGAGACCCACACCCTTCAGTGACAAATTTCTTCTACCTACTGGTCATTCTTCGATGAACAGGATGGCACATGGCGTATACATCAACATGGATCAAATACAAACCGTCAGCGGCAAAATCCATGCTTCTGATTGTGTATCGTAGCATACTTCAGCTGCGGAGGGTATCGCGGAATCAAAGCCCCATATCAGATGCTGAAGTAGCAGTTCTTGGACAAACACAAAGGCGGATGGAGATGCTTTCGTAACAAGTGCTTACATCTATGATCAAATTGAATTTAAAACCGCTGGGAGAAGCTCTTTACGAGACCAAACCCAATGTAATGGTACACCAAGTATCTGGTGTCGGCCAACACAATCAGCCGAGTCGATGACTGTGGCAAAGTATTTTCTAGAATGATTCGTGAGAGGTGATGAGTGCCACATATGGATCATGGAGCTCAGACCCAATCCCACTTCATAATGAGCTGATTTACGAATGTACAGCGAGTACTGGGATCATTACATCACTTCAACGCGACATGATGCCTCTGTGGAAACGCACAGGAGCAATGTTAAGCGAACGGGGATAAATTGCTTCTTCGGTACCCGGACTAGGTCGCCTCCTAGTCGAAGAAGAAAGAATCGCTGAGAAAGACAATTAACAGAGATGTAAGTGCTTAGCTGGGGCTATTTCTACTCGAGCTGAATCGCAATTAAGGTTATTCACACAGAAGCGTATCTACGCTGTTGGATTACTTACCAGAAACAGCTTGTGTCATCTTCTCTCAAGGATTACGGAGCTCCTACAAAAAGTACCTACAATTACGAATCTATCGACTTTTACCGTATCCCAGTTGTAGTATGATGGAGTCCTTATCCATTTTCGCCTACAATTAGCGTAGAAAAAAATCGTAAAACGACATTTTTCTTCGGGAAACGGAAACAGCCGATGAATAGTCGCACAAAGTGAGCAAATTGGCATTCTTTATCCAACTTTCGATATGCTTCACGACAGGAAGTCACATACCTTTACAATCACGAAAACACAGGTTTTAGTCAGAACAACTGACGACTTTGTATTAAGGAATCAAAGGAACCCTCAACGGCAAAGATGAAATGATAAACATACCAGTAAATAGCCGATAGTAACTCAAAAATGGTAAGCGTCTTCAGCAAATTTGAGCATTTATGCAGCTTTTCGTCCCGCCAGTCTTAATACATACGATACCTCCGAATCAGTATATGACGCAATAAAAAGCAATACAGAGTCTTTATTCAGATGAATGCCGAGTGAGAATTTCGAGCACCACTCGAGACTAACCAGCAAGAACACAGCAGCATCAGTAATTTCTGCACGTTTTCAGCTAATGGAAAATCATACTGCGAGATCGTAATTTTGCTTTAAATAAGATGAGACGTGGAGCTTTATTATCAAATTTGTTTCCATCTGAAAGCGCATCCTTTTTGTCCTTCTGATCACTTTTTCGCACATACGCTCTTGTGGATTCTAGTGGCCAATTTGATCATTTGAGACTTCTTTTAATTCAGAAACATTCCGAGAAAACGATATTACGAACAATCGTTTATCAACAGGCGAGTAGAGATAGTCCTTGCGACAGTGTATAGCGATTGATGCAGCTTTAGGGATAGTGGATGCGAATATACCAAGAAAAGGACGCAGAAGCGAGATCGAGTCCTCTGATATCACATCGAAAAGCATTAAAGTCGATTGGAATCGGTTTGATCGTTGTTGAAGGCCTCTCAATCGAACGAAGAATGTTGAACACACAACAGCCGAGGCGTTGACCCATGGAAATGAAATATCAATCGCGCCAAAAATCAGCTTCTTTATAGAAAATGGCTATCCAAATGGTTGTAGAATTAGGTACATGTCCACTATTCTCATTGAAAACTACAATCAAATGGGCGAATCTAACGGCTCTACGTATGGAAGACGGTCTACACCCTTCAAACTCTCACTGCGGTATGTGTGAGCTCTAACGAATTGCACTGTTTAAAGCAGAAGAAGAGGCTTTTTGACCGCTTAGAGATAAGAGAGTGTTTGAGCCACACGCGTACTACTTCTGCATGAATTTGCATCCTCATGATTCTCTCGATCTGCTTCCTCAAACACGATAAACATTTGAAGATGGCGACAGTGAAATCAGGCTGGTAAGGATAACAAGTCACAATTAGCAAAGTGATTCGTTTCAAAGCCAAGACAGCTCCACTTCGTACATCTTCAAAAACCGCAATCAATCCCCCGCAACGTCGGTATAATACATCAGAGAATTCGAGTGAATTTGCGCTTACTTTTCTGCGGAAGCTTCTGGCGAAATTTCAGAGAAATGTCAAATGTATTGATACGATGAGATCTGCTCACACTTTTGAATTTTCAGCAGTATCCAAACATCAAAATGAAAACTTTTCTCTTGTTTTTAGCCTCAGCCGTTGGCGCCTCTTTTGTATCAGCCCAATCCGGTGAGTTAGTACAGAGAGTTTATGTGGAATATATCAAGTGGTCTGATGATGTGAGTCTTTATAGGTATGAAACCTGAAAGCACAATGCGTGAGGACTTTCCCTCAGAGGAAAATGAGGAATACGACCCAGAGCAAAGCCGATACGGACGGCATCATGGAGGGTGGGATGGACGTCGAGGAGGATGGGATGGACATCGAGGAGGAAGACGTGGTGGATGGTGATTTGTCTCTTGCAAGTGAATGTTTTAATTGCTTGTGTGAACGTGAGTAAAGTCAGTTTAAATTTATTGTTCCACAATTCACTTATTGAGTGATAATTTCCTCATTCTCTGAGGCCTTTTTGCTCTATCAGAAGCATTTGTTTCCTTTATGAAATAAGTTGATACTGTACTGACTTTGTATATCAAATTTGGTTGACACTCACAAAAAGACATTTGAAGATCTATTTAATTTCTGTTAAGTGATAACTAGATGAGTCTCGAATCTACTTAATGTATCTATTTGTCGTACTTTGTTCTGTTTATTCATTACACGCGTTGCCAATAAAGATATTTATAAAGTATGAGTCGTCTTTAAATGTAACAAGTTTCATATTGCTGCAAAGACAAACATTGTGAATGGAAGGATAAGGGACGGTCTTTGTTCGGATTGGCTGAAAATCATTTTGTAGATGATGCAGAAAATGAGCAAAATGACAGTACGGCGGTAGAAATGGTGTGTCTGACACCAAATAGTCACTGCCATTCAGTTATTCAAAGAAATACCTATCAGTTATACCAGAATATCAGTTTGGTTATCAGCATGCATTCCGCTTTATCGCCAATCCCTTAAACCACAGCAGAACAGAACATCGAATACAAACAGCCTGTAACAACCCGTTCAATACCTGTTATGCCATCAGAATGCATGCTTGTTATTTGCTGACGCCTGTAAATGCGCCCAAGCATTTGCATACCACTTATGTCGGATACACCGTGTCACCACAACGAAGACTGCGACAACACAACGGAGAGATCCAAAACGGTGCTAAACGCACACTCTCTCATCGGCCGTGGTATTAACATTCCCATCTTCTTCCACACAAAATAAGAGTGTTTGTCACAGGCAGATGGTCGCATTCATTCACGGGTTCCCAACGAATATTTGCGCTTTACGATGTACGGCTCCTTCTTGGTTGATACTACCGTGCACACTCAGTTATGTGTAGTTGAATGGGCGTGGCAGCATCCGCGTAGCTCTCGTCTTGCACGAGATCGTTTGATGAAATTAAGAAATAAGAAAGGAATTGGACGCATACATTCAGTCAAGCGAAAGCTCATCGAACTATTCGAATTGGCACAATTAGATAATTGGAAAACTCTGATTCTGAGAATCAGCTTTAGTTCCGAGTGTAATGATTCTTGATACCGATCAGTTAACGTGATACTGATCATTTGTATTAGATTTCCACCAACATGCAAGAGAATCTGGTTACTATAGAACCTCCGATAAACTACACTGCATCACAGAGATTTTCGACCCAGAAAATTCAATTCAACGGGTGGAATTAAACGCGTGCTATTTGTGCGAATTACCACTCAAAACAACGGATAAAAGTACGCGTTTTTCTTGTGAAAAATGTGAAATTCGGTGTCACAAAAACTGTCTTTTTGATCACGATAACGCCACGGGTGTGGACGAGATTGTTTGTCCCATATGTCACTTCTCTCTCCAAACTCATTCTGTAGAGATCGGTTTGAGTGACGCGAGTGAAATTGTTATTGATCTTACCGATTGAGTCATTTCAACTGATAATATTTATCGTGTAGAAAAAGTTTTATTGCAAATATGGTCAGTTCGTGTGTAAAAACCAACATTTTCCGCAGTGTATCAGTTGTCAGTAATCTATTACCCACCCAAGAGTCAAAATGAATTGGACAACCCAAATGGACTTTCTATTGCAATCACATCATCTGATCAGTGCTTCTATTCAACGGATCAAACGATCTTGAATCTCAAAAATTCAACATATCAGCTTCTTTTTCTCAGACAGGCGGAAAGAAGAAAGCAGGTGGGTTACAAGTTGCCCGATCTTTTCTGGATGAATTACAGCATAGTTACGATCACTTCCGTCGGTACAGTTTATATAGTGTAACGCCTATAATCTTCACCTTACTATACAGATGAGCAAATGCTCCGACTACCAAATTGAACTTGACTTGAGCGATTGTGGAACCGTATAAAGCCCATACTTTAATGAAATGTGTAAAAACCGATCCAATATTCATCCAATGACATCTCGTGTATCCGACAGATGAATATCATACAGACACTCGATTTCCAGAGAGAATTCTAGTGAGCGGGGTCAAGTGTAACCATCTGGGCTGGTCACCTCTCCCGACAAACCCTATTTTCTACCTTTAAACTATCACACAACATTTGTAATGAGGCAGCTTTCATGTTATATTATATAACAATTGATTATAAATTATTATTCAACTAGCGATTGATTGCACACTTGATATCGCATTATTATAGAATGACGGCTAGACGTATACGATCGCAAAGCATGCAACAGTTTCCAACGACATCGAATGAACTCGCTCGTGATGGATGTCCATCCGGTTCCTTTGTGAGTAAATTGTATCGAATGGTGGATGCAGAGCCATCCGCGATTATCAGTTGGATTCGAGGTCGCGTATAAACACTCTTTCGTGTTATAAAATCTCACAGTACTTTTATCTTATAGATGGGACTGCGTTTTGTATTGTGGACCCAAAGCGAATGACACAAGAATGTCTCCCAAAGTATTTTCGTCATGGTCGCTTCTCCAGTTTGATTCGCCAATTAAATTTCTACAGTTTTTATCGAGTGCAGGAAGGGCAACTTACGATTTACCAACACTCTTATTTCCGGAAAGGAAGACCGGACTTACTGGTTCACATTAAACGTCGAGCGGCAGGAAAAGCAAAGGATCCATGGGTCGATCCATTGGCACACACTAGAGCACACCGTCCTTCTATAGCGACATCCAAATTGCAATCAGCTGGTCCATCGATCCATTCTCATGAGAATATTCCAGTCTTTTGTCGATCTGTGTCGCTATCGACGCAATACGAAGGAAGCTTAACCAATGGCAAGTCGCATCAGTATCCGCAAGAAAAACAGTTTCTATTTCATCCAATACAGTATCAAAAACCGATAGAACCGATTTCAGCCAATGAAGTACCAAAGCAAATTTGCGCGTCAAATGTATTGAGTCATGAGAATGTATACGACACGCATCCAATGAGAGTGGACGATGGAGCGAATGTTGTACAAGGTTTGGATAAAATGGACATGAAAGATTATTTATTGGATGTAAATGCGTCAAATGTGACGGTTGACGCAACGTCGTGGGAAAGCAAATTGAGTTTTGACGAATTGAATATTATGAGGGGTGATTCGTTCGAGCAAGAAGTACTGAGCGATTTGGCCAATACGAGACCGGATGCGTGGGATTCTCCTTTATCGTTGGATGAGGACAATCTGATTCCATGGCTTGAGCTTTGCTTCAACTGAGTCGACCAGGTTGGTCGTGTGATGTTCAATAAACAGTGTGAACTATTGGACAACCACGCGTTTGTCCGTGCTTATAAATGATTATTTAAATTATAGTACCGGAGCATAACCAGCTAGTACATTGTTTACTATACAATGTATATTTGTACATTTTTTCCCTCTTGTATCGAATGTTTCTCGCAACTGCAAACGAAATGAGGACAAAAGTTTTCGAATTGTATCGCCGTATCGCTCTAACGGCGCGGGAATTTCCGGATAAATCAATTGGACGCAAGTTGCGATATAATGCGAAAGAGCTCATTCGACTGTATCGACATGAAAGTGATCCTAAGCGGATTGAATTGCACATCACTCAAGGATACAAGGCCCTCAAAATTTATGATTTGTTGCAGCAAGAACCACTTTTATTACAAGCGTGTGTACGAAAGATTAAGTAAATACAGTACATGTATGCCCTATTCTTTGATATTACTGAAGAGAGCACATTCGACTGGAAACTGTGTTTCTCCGAACTAATTGTTGCGACTGTAACGATTTCTCACGAGCTATAATCTTCTGCAGTAAGTCTTCTCCCACCGTTTGGAAGCGTTCCATCAATTCTTTTCGTGCCGATTGGCTTAAACTGTTTTGTTGTTCCAGTAACTCAATTACTTTCTCATTTAAGTCACCCAATTTGCTTGCACTCGGCGCATCATTTTGTTCCAATCGCTGGTGTACTAATTCTGACAGTTGCAATAAATTCTCTTTGTCCAATTGTAGTTGTTTTAATTGCGCACGAATTTCGTCTTGCGTCTGTGTCCACTTTGACTCCGTGTTCGCATGCAATTCATTCGCACGTGATTCGATGCTTTTTATCCAATCTTTCTGCTCGTTACAAACATCCAAAAGAGCTTTACAGTCGGACTCTAATCGTGAATTTCCCTTTGGTTCTGGTATAGCGTCTGGAACCGTATGTATCAGTCGATAGAAATGGATCTCCAAACCTCTCGTTCCCCAAAACTCAATCAATTGTTCTGTTATCAGCAACTGAAACGACTATAAAAGATTGTGTCAATTCATAAATATTGTTCCAAATCATTTCGTTGGCACCTTTTCGTGACAAATGGCACTAGTTACGTTTTTCGTCGGTGTAAATTGATATTGAATTGAGATCAAGTCAATTCCTTCGCTTTGTTCGATTCCCATTTCAACATTAACCCAAAGAATATGTCCAATCAGTTCACTCAACGGAGCCTCCGCATCGCTTTCCTCTTTGGACGCGTTCGAATGTAATTGTGGAACGATTCGAATGCGAATCGTATCAAACAATAGCTTCTGCTCCGTTTCCCATTGAATTGTCGCAATGGTATCGATAGAAAATCTACACAAATCGATGAATTGCGATGCAGTCACTGCTTTCCGCTTACAGAAAACGCAGTGGCCTCAGACTCAAAAACGCAGTCCCAATGACTGAATTTTCACTCGGAAGAAATGTCGCACGCATACGCACAATGTTACACTGCAAATAAATTCTCATTTCCGTTACAAAAACCCAAAAATACCAATAAGTTCCAATAATTACACGATTTCTATTCACATCGGAGCAGAATACGTCGAATTTACTGTTTCTTTGAAATTATTTCTTGCACCGTGCATCATCTGTTGCCCCAATAAAACACGTGATTCATTCACATTCGGTCGTCCTGAAAGTGTTTTTAACTCGGTGATAATTCGCGCACACAAATTCATATACGTAAACGCATTCCCTTCCAATTTTTGAAAATCCAACAAATAAATATGTTGCTGTACTTTATACAATTGCAATCCGATTTTGATGCGTGAGCCATTTAACGTTTTATTGTGATACAAATTTGACGTTTTCGGCGCTTGCCACCGGCATTTTACACGATAGGGAGCCGCTGCTTTCCAATCGAAATGAAGCACATGGAGCGCTTTGTACACTTCCGACATTACATGCGCCGGTTCTTTCTTCGATTGAATTCCCAGATACCATCGACGTCGTTTAACAGCGATTGTGGGCAATGAGTGGGTCATATTTCCTAATATTGAGGGCATTGGGTGTGTGTGAAGGCGCGTGTGGTCCAAAGGCGATGCTGTTATCATTGGAGAAGCCGCCATTGGAATTGGTGCGCGACCAGGAAGAAGAAGTGTTGCGTCCATTTGGAATGTTTTTGGCGCTATCTCGCGGTTACGCACATCACGTAATTCTATGCGGAATGAATGTTATGGAAGGAGAATGTGTGCGATGGGATAGAGGGACGTACCGTTAATCCGAATTTTCGCGTTTTTGTGGTCTAACGTGAGATCGTAAACGACACGAAACGGACTGCTTTCCTGGTTTCGTATAACTTGTATAAGTTTATCTCGTGTGATCCCGGGGAAATCCAATTGTAAACACTGATTCACGACTTCTTGATCGATTTTCACACTTTCGTTTTCGATCATTTCTGGAGGTGTACGTAAATAAGGAGGTAGATCCATTTGGAACCACGGATGTTGCCTAACATACATATCTGTTATCTACTCAATACCAAAATGAAGTGTCAATACCTTATCTCTGGAATCGTAATCCGCTTCATCGGGTCCACGACCAACATTCTCGGTATCAAATCGCGTGCGTATTCGGATAAATGGCTCGGGAGACTGTACATTCCACCTCGTATTTTCTTAAAGAGGTTGGGTATACTTTCATCGTCAAAGGGTAAACTACCACATAATAACGCATACAAAATCACTCCACAAGACCAGACATCAACTTCTGGACCAGCATATAAACTACCAGAAATGACTTCTGGTGCCGCATAATTGGGTGAACCACACGATGTGCGTAGGAAATCGCCATCTTGCATGATATTCGATAACCCGAAATCTGCGATTTTCACGTTATTGTCGGCATCTAGAAGAAGATTCTCTGGTTTTAGATCACGATGGACAATCCGATGAAAGTGACAGTATTCTACGCCAGAGAGAATTTGATGGAAGAAATGACGCGCTTCTTCCGGCATTAGCTAGACATATAATGTTAGAAAGGTTATTGCAATATTACTCGTATCGTTTCATAGGGGAATTAGATACGAGAGGTGGAACGTAAACGGGAGCGACGTACCCTTCCTTTGGATACAATGTAATCGAATAACTCGCCACCCGCAACGTACTCCAAAACCATAAATATATCCGTTGGTGTATCAATGACTTCGTATCTAAAGTGTTATATAACATTATCGTTCTGTTTATTACTTGAAGGAGTTGACCTACAGTCGAATGATGTGAGGATGACGCATTTTTCGGAGTAATGAAATTTCCCGTCGAACTTTTTCATTCATATCCAAACTTCGGATTTTATTACGATTTAATATCTTTATGGCGACTTTGTGTCCCGTAATCTCATGTTCGGCCACTAAAGATGAAAAGTACGTTAAGAACGTGGTGCTGTAACATGATGAATGATAACGCACATTTCACTTTTCCAAATGAGCCAATTCCGAGTGTTTTGCCTAAATGGTAATGACCCAATTGAATCGGTACGTTACTCATGGCGAAAGTACGTTTTCCTCGGGTACGTTTTGACACGTTTGCGGCTGCAAGTGTATATTTCCAATACGCTTACAAACTCGGTGAGTACGCCCCTTAATACAGCGCTACGTAAATTGCGTTTGGCTTTGACTTTTGCACTTCAGTTTCTTTTTGATGAAATATATTTTATTTGTTCTTTAGATTTCAGTTATGTTTGAATTTCTAGAGGGCTTGAATCAGATTGGATCCGATCTACGACTTTACATTATTGCTGTGCGCATCGCAGTGAATGAACCGAAATAGGTACAACGCGGTTCGAGAGTTTGTAATGATTTCAGATAACAGTTTTGTGGTCCAGCCAACCAACTTTTCTAGTGTTATTACGGTTGTTTGAATGATCTAGCGATCTTGCCTTACTGATGTTGTGTGGAATACACCATACTTACCGTCAGTCAACTTCAAGAAAACATCCGCAATGTTTACCTTTCGCACTCATTCCACTCAACGAGCTTTACTGAGGATCCAAACTCATACAAAGTTCAAGACGACACTCTCGTTCCTCGTAATCGATGGGTATACTCAAGAGGGAAGACGCGAATTGCAAAAAGGAGGCGCTTCTACTGCAGGCGAACTATACACAAAACTACTCACGCAATCTGCGTCGACCAACAATGATGTGCAATGTGATATTGTGTATCCCGCTGATGAAAGCTTTCAACTTCCATCGCTAGCAAAGGTGCCATCGTAAAGCATGTAAACGCACGGAATGTATGTAACTGTCAAATGAAGTTTGATGCTGTAGCTTGGACGGGTTGTTCCCTCACAATTCATGAGGGACAAGACGCGTGTGTGCAAAAACAAATCCGATTGGCCACAACCTTGTTTGCTCACGGTCTGATTCATTATACTATAGTATACCGTTACTCATGTTTGATGATAGGAATCCCTCAATATGGAAGTTGTTGGGCCGCGCAGATTGCAATCGCTGCATCGGGAGGAATATGTGCTCGCAATCCACGAGGGAGAGAAATGGGAATTGCGAGAAAGATTGCATTGACACCAGAAGGTCGAGCACATCCTCTGTTTGAAGGAAAGCCATCTCTGTTTGATGCTTTCACGAGTCATAATGATGAAATCACTCATTTGAGTACGGGAGGAGTCACACTGGCTGGGAATAGATTTTCGACCAATCAGGCGGTCGCCGTGCGGTATCTTCAAGTATGAGGGAATTGTTCTTTGAGGGTAGACATTTGAGGAGAGTTTTGATTAGGGCGACTTTTGGGCAGTACAGTATCATCCCGAATACGATCTCCATGAAATGGCGCGATTGATCTATTGTCGTCGTCAGAAATTGATCGAGCTTGGATTCTTTAGAGACTGGAAGAGCGCCGATGACTACATAGACACACTGGAGAATCTTCATATCGATCCGACACGGTACGACCTCGCATGGAAAATTGGCGCTGATGCGGACATTATGGACGAAACCATCCGACTCTGTGAATCGCGAAACTTTATCAAGCATCTAGTTATCCCGTATAAAATTGCCAAACTTGATATGTAGCGTTATGATACCAAAATATCTTTTGTGAGTGTGATTGTGACTGCCGATTGCTACCGACTGCGACGCCATTCTACGATGACGTGGTAGTGATGTAGTTCGGCCGTACCTAGCGAGTTGCTTGTGAGGATCTACTCTCGGCGAATGCGATCTGATTGGTCTTTCGCTTTGGGATTCCAGTTTACGTTGGTTTATAAGAGATGAAACTCTGCATGCCGTGATCCCATTGGCACTTTTTTAATAAAAATCTGCCTGACAGTGAGGATTCTACAGTTCCATCAAATGGTAACCTCTCCGTTAAAGTCCATTGATGACCTACTCCTAATCAATCCGTTCCGTTCTGTTACGCCAAATCTGATCACCTGATCATGTGTAATAATCACGAGTACCCGATCGACTCAGCGACTAGGGTGCAATGATCTGTTCGCATAGCCCAAATCGCTTTCTGTAAACTACTTTAGCGTGGCGTTCCAGTAGTGCACTTAAAAGGACAAGCGAACACGACTCTTCTATATTCTCTCTATAACAACGTATGCAATTTCTATTCCGATCGTACCCACTGGACCCTCTCGACAGGCTTCAAAAAGAGTAGTATACGGTTTCTTCTACCTGAGGATTCCACCCAATCGTTACGAATCGAATTTTGTATGCCTTAGTGCTTTCTTAATTTTTCTCTTTGAAGCGTGGGAGTTCAATCGGCTTTCCCGTCGATTCAACTTTCCAGTACATTTGAATGCGAAACTCAATAAGACGGAGGGATTCGTTATTTACCACTCAGACTTTGTAACTTTCCCCTCAGAACGCACATCACTTGAATCATGCTCACATCAATCCGTAACGAGTCAACGCACACAGCTTGTTATCAAAACGCCGACATGCAAATAACTGAATTTAAGAAACAATCCACAGAACGTCGACTACTCAAAATGAGTTACGAAAAATTACCAAGTGCGTTTGACTATCACGGTCATGCACGTATACTCTGTGTGGGTAACACAGTGGTGTATCGTGTATCTATTAATGTCGCTGTGGGCGCAGGATCCTCAACCCAACAAACTCAAAATCAAGAGTGGATTACGTGGTTATTCTCGATATCAGATGCGAGTTACCAGCAATTTGTTAAGAGTGCAGTGGATGTTTTTATTCTTCCAAATATTATGGAAATAGTACACCAGAGTATGAATGTTGATCAAGAGAAAGCACCGTATGTCGCATTTATCAGATCTATGTATGGTATAGTGTATCGATACAATATGCTGAATCACATATTTGCAGCTCACGATGATATTTCGCGGATGGATCGTGGACGCTGTAATTTGGAGTCATTTCTAGCGCAATTATGGGAGACTCTAGAGATCATATTACCAGCTATCACTGTCGCCACTCACTTATCATTTGCAGGCATTGAAGAGGTTTACAAGTTGTATAATATTGTATGTGATTTTCTGATGGTCCCTCAAGATAAAATCATGGAAACAAGTTGTGTGTACACGAACGCCATATTAAGTTTGGAAGACGTCGAGGTTTTATTACCCAAATATGTGAAACAACATTGTAGTATCTGTTTGGATGGGTTATTAACAATTGAGTCATCTGAAAGTGGAACAGTACCAAGAAAAAACTGTGAAGCCGTTAAACTTCCATGCTCACACATATTCCACGAAAACTGTATTATTCACTGGCTTGGTCAGAGTCCAACGTGTCCAGAATGTCGAGCTTCCGTGGGTGTCTGAGTCGAATTGGAAGTCGTCATCCATTTTCAATGTTTTTATGTATGTAATGAGTGGTGTCAATACTTTATTAAGTTTTTATACCGTACCTAGTTTGTTTGAATAGGTACGGAACAGTACATGTCTTCGAGTTTGGCGTTCGCACTGACTTTTTACTACTTCACTCTCCATGAAATATAATCGTACGTCTTTTCTCTGTATTGTTTTTCGGATTTATATGTCGTGTAAGACGAGCCACACTTAAAAGTCATACTGCCAATAAGAAGACATTTCGGCACGGTACCAGCACGTCAACCGTCCCTCTTGCAGTCTTACTTCTTTACAGTGCATTCTCACCAAGGAAAGTGGAAAAGTCAGTGGCTTTTCATTTCTTGTGTTATTTGTACGTTGTTGTTGTTAATTGGATGGCCGTGCTAGAAGTTCCTCTGAGTGATAATGTATTTCCTCCAGTCACACTCACCGATACACAACTCGCAACGTATGAGAAACAAAGTCGCGATAAAGTCAACCAGTTGGTTCGCATCGCAGAAGACGCGGATTGCGTGTATAAATGGGCAGAAATTACATCAAAATCTGGACACTCATGCTTCAAAGCTCGCATTGTCACACCAGCGGTTGTCCCTTCCGAAGCTTTACCATCCCCTTCACTCGCACCTCCAAAGATACATGCAGCCGATATCCTTTTATCGAATCGCGGTGATAGTAGCTGTATGCAAGTACCCACAAAATCTCAAATTCTCTTGAAGTCAAATGTACTCGTTCGTGCTTCTTGTGAAGATGTGATGGATGCAATTGCTCGCTTGTCCACAACATCCATGCGGAAATCGTCACAGTTCTTATATCCTTCTACATTTATTGACAGTCGCACATTATTTCATCTTCCACCAGCTGACTCGAAAGAGCTAAGCTCTAGAACCGAATTTAGTATGTCATGGGGTCCACCAAGTGGGAAAGGGCGGCGTCATCGAAGTCGGAGAGAGAGGTCAACGCACACCCCTTCTTCAAATTACAGTTTCGAAGGATACTACGCAATCAAATGGCAACTTTTTGGTCAGCACCGTATATATAAAAGGAGAAATCTCGCTTCCATCAAGCATATCAAACTATCCAACCAGCAATGTCGTACGATTGGAAAAACATCCGGTGTGACTATCACTCCACATCAAACCACCAACTCCCATGCTTTACATATCGAAACACCCTGTACATCAAATATGGGAACGAATCAATTTATGTACTTGCGCCGCTCTCTCCTCACACCACGAGATCATATGCGACAGGGTAATTTGGCCCCACCACTCCCAGCAAAGCGAATGATGATGCCTTTTCGTACAGTTATTCCCGATACAGCAGTCGATTTCTGTGTTTTAGAACATGCAGGAAACTATACGGACTTTTGCTCCGAACTGGATACTGGGACAAGGCGAAACCAACATTCCTCCAATGTTCTGGCTTTTTATCTTCAACATTCGATCGATCTCACTCCTCAAATTTCTCACTTGGAAGCATTTGGAATTGCGCGCGGGAACATCTCGCTCTTCGGAATCGTTGTCACCAAAACTTTGCGTCAAAATGTACTCTCCGTCACCGTGATCTGTCAATTGGACACGGAAGCAAATGCGTCACCCACAATCATGAAACAAGTGGAGCAAATTATGATCGAGAATGTTGGTCATATCACACGACTGGAACGGCTTTTGGAAAGACAGCGAATGAGTCGATTGGAATTTGTTGAACAATGGCAATGGATTCCCAACGCGGATCGAAAAGTATGTGCCGTTTGTCTACGTAACTTTTTTCTGCATCGGAAGCATCACTGTCGAGCTTGTGGGGAAGTTGTATGCTCTTTTTGTGCACCGCTTCGAGAATTGGAGCATCCAATTGCGGATATAACGTCGATTCGAGTGTGCACGTTATGTCTTTCGGGATTGAACCAGTCGGTACATCGTTCCTCGTCGAGTGCGAACAGCATACGTGGTCATGGGCGAAGTACCGATACTATTAATGCGCGAACCTCGAGTCGAAAGGTACGGGATGATGGGCAACACACAAATACCAGTCGCTGTGGAGAAAGAATCAAAAGTAATGAAAGTGCTGCGAAGACTGAAAATGAAAAAATTCAAGATCACGATGAAAATCGCCATTCATCTTCTGAAGCTCCGAAGAAAGTGATGACCACTCTATGGGAAGACGAGCAGAAAAGAGGTCAAGCACACATCCCTTCCAAATCGATGAAACAAGGTACATCACCGAGTCAAATTGCACCTCAAATGTTGGAAACGCGTCCCGAGGAGCTCAACGACTTGATTAGCGATGAAAACTCGTCGTTTTTACCGCCAAAATTGATCGACGAGAAAGCACTGCATGATGTTGCAAGCCAAATAGACCAAGTGCGAAAAGCCATGCATCAGACGATACTGAATCAGGACGGTGACGCGGATTCCGAGACCGCCGGGGACTCATCCTCCGTGTTTGCTGACCATCATATCGTAAAGGAATGCCAAGAACGAAGTAAGCATTTGATGGACACACTGGGCAGTGTATTTTATAAGCAAGAAGAACTGAATAGCTCCGATTCGGAGCTCATGTCAAACTCGGAAATATTCAGCAGCGACAAAGAACGAAGTAAACAGGTTTTGTCTGCAAAGTCACAAAATAAAACAAGAGTTCGGAGGAAGCGTAAGCTTGGTCATCACAAAACAAGTCTGGATGGAAAAGAAGCTATTTTGGCTGTGAATACCTCATCTACTGGAGTCGTCGACGGGCACAATCAGCCGAATGGAAGTCGCGATCAGTTATCAAACAACTCTATTATTCAAGGTACGTCAACAAGTGCAGGAACAGCATTGTGTGCAAAACAACTCCAGGACCAATGTACGATCGCAAAGATACATGCAGAGCTATCGGAAGTGAGTTCGCGAAAAAATACAACTTGTGTATGCTCGAAAACCTTGGCTGATGGCCACGACCCTCCTCATCTGGAGAAAAATTCGGTCCTCAACTCGCATGACATTGAAAAGCTCGAAGAAAAAATTTTCGGATTGCAACGGAGTCTACTACTCGCTCATGAGCGTCTAAAACAGATTGACGTTGGCATGGAATTAGATAACGAGAAAAGCTTGCAATATCGAACTCATCATCCACCGAATCAAGATACTACTTGTTCAAAACAGCGTCACGACGTCGCTGCGGGTTATCAGTCGGGATACACATCTGGCTATAGTTCCGAGTACACTTCTGACCGAAGCTCCCTCAATGACTCACAAACAGGCTCCAATATTGAAACGGGCATTGGTATGCGTGAATACTTTGTGGCTATCGATGAAGATGGCAACGTCGATAGTGAATACATATTTGAGGATAAACAACGTCAACGTCAGGAAAATCTGCGCCAACATTCTTTATCACGGCACAGAATGAAACGTATCATCGCACCGCACACTCATTGTCGCCGAAAGCTACCAGTCACCAAGGAAATGGTGTCTGAAATATTTGACGTCGTGGATTCTTCCGAGCAATCAATCTCGACGCAGGGGAACCCTAGCGCAGACATACCAAATGGAAATGGAACTCTGGGGTGTGTCTCGTGCCATGGTGTGTGTTGTAGTGAGGATTTTACTTCTGATAGAATCTCAACAACTTACACGATGGAAACACCTACAAATGAGTCTCAAACAAAGCGGTCGAACAATCTCGAATACAATTTTGATGAAGATATTGCTACCAGCCGAGAGTATGGGTCAAAGCGAGATCGAGATCAATCAGCGGTTTTTGGCTGGCGTGTACTTGACCCAAGCACAGTAGGTTTGCGTAGCACCATCGATTGCACGAAGAGCTCAAGCGAAAACTTCTCATACGACGACCGAAGTACAGGCAATGATGGATCTGCTTCAATTGCAGTAATCGATGACTATTTGCGACAAGCTACGATTTCAGCTGGACGTTCATTTGTTCAAGGTAGAGCTAGGTGTGTTTCTCACCGTGACGATTCTGGTGGCCAAAATGGCAGCTGCTGTAGAAGAAAGATGGAACATTCGCAACAGCGGGTTGACGAAGCTTTACTGGAAGATTTTTGTCAAGATAAAATATCTCAAGCTCCCCGCCGAGTGCACATCTCCAATCGCCACAGGTCGCATATGCGAAAGACAAACAGACCTACTACCGGACATCATACAAGACATCGCTCTTGGACAGTAGAACCCAGCAGCTCCCAACGTATCGAGAGCGGGATGGGTGACTTTCATTCGTATCGTATTGGTGCTCGTTTACCGGATAGCGAGTTGCGCAATGTCATGGAAGAAAATCGATCACATTGTTATTCTGATGCGGAATACGACCATGACCACGCTCAATTTGATACTCAGTCTACTCTGCAGTATTATTCAGATCACGATCCGATCAGTGGGAATCGACCAGCATTCCGCTCCGTTCATTCGAGAGGAGCTCATCCGTTTCCGCCTCGATATTCCCATTCTTATTATGCTTCCCCGGAATATGGCAACGACAGAAACTCAGCGGCGTCATCCAGCGTAAGAAGTAGCCACTCATCTTCCTGGATCAATAGTGGCCATCACGATACACGTGGCTCCATGCACAATAGAATTACGGCAGGAAGCACGGATGGGTATGATACGGCAGTGGCTCAGCGATCGAGCAGTTCGCGGCTTGAGTCGATGCCGTCAGGTACAGACGATACCGGCGAGCATGATCTCATTTGTGAGCTTGGTGATCATTTGTCTTCTCTACGGACCGAATGTGAAGATTCAATACAGCGTTGCCGAAAATTGCAATCGATACGCAAAATTCTGCATCGAATTCTCTTAGAAGGTGAAACGTGTCCTTTCATGCGATTGAAACACGGAATGGTTCGATATCCAGAGATCCTGACGGAAACACCAAGCATCATCCATATATTTCAATTATCTGGATTCCGGATCGAGTCCACGGAATTTGTTATGAAGTTTATTGACCGGCTTAGAACAGCTACAATTGTGGCGGAATTAGATCGAGAGATACAAGCCAATATCGTGGAGATATGAGGTCCCATGTTTCTAGCTCATCATCATCTCATCTAACTGGTACATCCAGTTGTGTGGAATGAGAATGCTCGACATCCGATCAATTGGCATACAAATTAGACGCCTTTCCGATGATTTGGTGTCACAACGATCAGACGTACGGCCACAAAAAACAGCAGCGGGAAGAACACAATCTGCGCGTTCACGATTCCAAAATGCGAGATTGAGTTGCCAATCTCTTTCCAGCTTCCTTCATTTCGCACCAAGAACAAAAAGTGCAATGCCAATACATCAGAAAACAACACAACCAAAATGAAGTAATTCCAAGCAGAAGAAATAGAACCGGATGTTTTGAGGGATGATGACACACTTGAGTTATAACGTGCTGCCTTTTTTGTTGCCACAATCACGTACAATGCGCATATAACAACCACAAACGGAATCAGAATTTTGAATATGAGCAATGCTCCCATCAGAAACGGCGCAAAAATTGTCACGAATCGATAGGTGGACGAAATCTCAAAGCTGCTCATACTTGCAACATTTCCAGTGCCAAAAAATGCGATTTTCACCAAAAGAAGAAAGATAAATGCTCGTCGGCACTCCATAGTCCGACTTATTGGCTCTCCATGTCGATGAGATCGCATACTCTTTTCTTCCATTTCAATCCAAGCGATGCAAAGTAAACACAATGCGATGTAAAAGATAACTTCATACGAAATACTCAATAAAATGTATGCCGGTGCAAACGCTCCCGCGATTTGGAACCATTGATTTGTCAATGAGGCAGTCTTTTCATGACACGCTTTGAAGAAAGCGGTAGCTATGGGACCAAAGGATATCATCCAATTCAAAATTGTGAGCGCTGGATTCGGCTTGCTTTTCCCCTGAAGATACATCATTGTCCATTGCAACGTGAATAACGACGCCAGAATCCACAAGATATTGATCGATTCAAATTCATAGAACCGCTTGGCCAATTGAAGAAAAACGATGAGAAGAACACCACCCAAATGAACGAGTACGAGGGAATCGCCGTATTCTGATGGCAGAAATGGAAATATCATGATAAGCGCACACGAAACTCGCCAAATTCGTGACCAGAAAGTATACGCTTTGTCACTTTCAGACTGGTAATATGGCGGTCGTATCGCCAAGAGCGCAAACACGACACCAAAAACAGCTCTGTGATGATATCCAACCACAATCATTTCCAAACATGCGAATATTGCTCCGAGCATCAATATCGACGATCGCGTCATGTACCCACAATGTAATTTGATGACATTCCAATGAAGAGATACAAGTTTCCAGACATACCTCCAGAAAAGCATCGGAAAGCTCACATACAAATAGTATGTGAATGGTGAGTGCTCCAACGCGAGGTAGAAGGATGTCAATATTAACGCAAATAGCAACGCTGTATCCATTTTCTTGCCATCAGATTTCGAAGCGATGTCTTGCATGATCTGCAAAACACCAAAAGACATCGCGACATTCGCATCACGCGCAATCAAGAACGCCAACATCAGAATTGTCATCCATCCAAGGTATCCCAGCACAATCGTAGCCAATAGGAACATCCAGTCGTATCGCTGCAGATACACCAAAGCGTCCAGACAAACAGCAATCAAATCTTGAGAGATCTCTTCCACTTTATCATACTCATTCTCACCCCACAATTGCCGAACTTGTTCCAAAGATTTTGGAAAAACAGAT
The DNA here is from genome assembly GCA_902706625.1 of Albugo laibachii. NCBI lineage: Eukaryota > Oomycota > Peronosporomycetes > Albuginales > Albuginaceae > Albugo > Albugo laibachii. The sequence goes on along the minus strand of CACSLJ010000029.1, from coordinate 109,304 downwards.
TTGAAGTGCCGATGCGGTTTGAACACAAAAAGCGTATGCGACTCCTTTTCGTGCTGTTTCTTGAGCACGTGCAAATACATTTGCTCCGCGTTGGACAGAACTGCTTTTGCACGGTATCGACCTCGTGACAGATAAGAGAATGGTAACACTCCAATTGAGTTTCGTGGATATGGAATTCCCAACAAAGAACTCGCCAACGCTGCAATGTCTGCCTGCATGACGTCTTTCCGAGCATACCCCTTCAAATCCCAATTGGTTGACGCATCCTTTTCTTCTCTTTTCTGTGCATTTAGCTGCGCTTGAATCTGATCCTTGGATTGACTTGGAACATCCATCACGAATTCTGTGCGATCGCCATTTTCCACATGTGATGGCTTTGCAATTCCAGCGCCCCATACAATCAACGGTGTGCGCGTATTTGCTGGGTCTCCATCACCATGCGCTCCTTTATTACTCATTCCATGATCCGCAGTAAAAACGTATGCTGTTTGATCATCATGACCATAGAATTCATCCATTAAATGAACAGTTTTTTGTACCAATTGATCGACAATCGCGATATTCTCCAAATAATCGCGTGATTGTGGACGATGTGCATGTCCATTCGTATCGATTCCAAGGTAATGACAAAAGAAAATAACTTGAGAGGAATGCAATTTGTCCATCAAATTCTTGTCGCTTGACGCGTTAGAGAAAATCTCATTCAAATTGGTGTAAACCCATTCATCCAATGCAGAAGCGTTATTCGCCGCAAAGTCTTCCGCTCCACTTCCGTATGTGAATGAGTGTGTCCAAGGAATATGACGTGTAAACATTGGCACAATATCTGGACTTCCAAGCAACCAGCTTTGTCGACTGTGATTGAATATAGAGTCAAACTCGACGGGATTGTCCTGCCATCCTTTGGTGACAGCACTCACATCTTCATACATTCCAGCAAAGAGAGCAACATGTCCTGGCCGAGATTCTGTGGGTACACGCGTATGCGATATACCCCAGCTTCCATTGAACTGAATGATATCACGTAAGAATGGTATTCGCGTGCCATTTTTCCCATCCTGAACGTTGTGCTGAAACACTTTATCTGCTCGACACCCATCGGCGACGAAAATGACAATTCGTTTGGCGGGTGCTTGGATTCCATTGGAAGAGAGGATTTTGTCGGTGTAATGAACGACTGGAATATCGTGAACGACAGGCGATTTGAAGTAAATGTCAAAGATACTGAGAACGTATATAGCATGGAAAATAACGCCGAGAATCAGTAAACTGCGCACTCCATCGGCAGTTACGGGAGCAGATTTGATGCGCTCCATGAAAAAGGTGAGATGCAACCACTAATCGAGTGTGTACGGTACGCCTCGATGACTGAAATCGGAAAATTGAGATGTCGGCATGCAATTGGATCACAATCGCGAGAAGAAGCGGATTCTGTGAGCGTACTCGGACGCATGTGCGAAGGCTTAGCTTTAATTCTGATTGGTACAATTTTTGCTTTACTAAGCGCGAAATACAGCATCTACCGATTGAAGTTATTATAACATATTCAGAAAATGCTGACGAGTTATCTTTCATATAACGCTCCAAAGAGAGCTGTGATCTGATGCTAACAGTTTTGTAGTTATGACGAGTGTAGTGACTATACAGAATGACGACGTACGATTTCAAGAGATAGAATCCATAGAAAGCTGCTAGTACTTCCAATGAATTAGTCAGTCTCGAGCTGCTTCTAAATTCGACTTTCTTTCATCTTCTGATTGTTTCTATCAGTTCCAATTTGATCGAAATTTCACAGCTAGGTCACCCAGATTGAAGCGTAATAGGCACTCCTCTACGATCCAAAATCTATATTGGCGTCGCTAATAGAGCCCAGAGAGTTCTTGGGTTTTCTTTTTTATTCGGATTCGAACGAAACAATGCTTGTCAATCTCGTGGCCTCTGAAGCAGTCACGTTTCTGAGCTGCATACCTCGTTAAGCGCTGGCGTTCGGTACTTTGGAGGATGTGTAAGACCTTGGTCAATGTAATCAGCTGTTGGAACAGCTGAAACAACTGGCAAAGCAAGGGTCAATAAGTGCTTTCTTCGCATTCGAACTCCCTTGCTGCGGGTATGGAAATGGCGAGTGCAGCCAGGATCTCTCTTTTGGACGAGTCTCAGCAGTTACGTCTTGCCACTTTTATTACCACTCCGTTGTATCTCCTCGATATTTTGCTTCTCATTACCTCTGATAAGGGATGTTGCATCTCATATCCCACGGTAACCAAGACAAGTGGGATGCCTTCTTAATCCAGACAGAATGAGATTCCAGAGATGTGGACTGCGCAGTTTCGGATAAGACGATGATTCACAAAGGCTTAAAGTTGGATTGTCAGTGAAGTTCACGCTTCACTGAGCCCAGAAAGAAGAACCGAATCTTAGTGCCAGAATCATGAACATTCGTATCTTTGATGCTAATGACCGCCACAAAAATTCGCTCTTGGACTTCTTCAGCAAATCATTTGAAATAAAACCTGACTCCATTGTGATTGTCTATATTCCTCAATCATTTGTGTAGAGCCTCTCCTGGCTCATCTCTAGGGTAAATCTCGAGCAGAGTGACCGCGAAACAGCGGAGGGGTTTTGTATCAGCCTTTATGACCCATGAATGTCTTTGTTCCCAGTGGTCTCTAAATGGAGCCTTTGGGATTGGCATCGCTCCTATAGTATGAGGTGCCTTCAAATGGTTCCGACTTGATGTTACTTGAGAGTTGTTTCACTAAAAAATACTCAATTGTTATGAGCATTTCCGGACAAAATGCAATATTAACCTTCTTCATGGGCGCATTCGTTTCCACTTCAAAGTTTCGCTCATTTTAAATGCGTCAAAAGTCTATCCTGGAGATCTCGTAATATACGAGTGGACCACATGATTCTAGAGACTACGTTATATGGAGTCAGCACATGAATGATTTACCTTTAGTCAAAAAGAAATATACATTCCAACAAGATGGATATTAACAGATGATATCCACACTGCAAGAGACCGATTTTTAACGCTGGGCAAACAATGAAACATAGGAAAGCTTTTGACGAATCATAGAGCGATACCGCAAATGTACAGTATCAAGTCACCTGTTAGGAGCATGTGCGAGACGAGTTTTTGCGTGTTCATATTTGTGCTCAAAGATTTCGTTATTACCAGATGCTCAATTTGGGCTGCAAAGGTATGATAGGAATCCGTACAGAAAGCTCCCTCAGAATCCCATGCTGCCCAAATCAACTGAGAAGAACTGAAACAAGTTTTGACTAAATCTCACTGTTCAGAGCCACAGACTTGTAATACAAACTTAATGAATTTGCTGCTTATCGTACGGGCACCAGTTGCGTTGATACCAATCAGCACATTCATAGACTAGTACATTGGGTCTATGTGGTTGATAAATACGGTGCTAATGCGTTTTCCAGTGCAAACTCAGGACCAAGAGAATAGCATTTGTTGATGTAGTGATCTTTCATGCCATTAGTGTGCAGCTTATATTTTCGATGGGTCCTTGAAAGGCCTAAAGGATGACCATGCAACCCGTGTGGGATTTGACGCCATCAAATCGATGTACTCATATAGCAAATGGACATCTCCCTTCGTTATGGACAAAACCAATCATTTGTATCCACATCGAATGAGAATCGCTTCCTTCCAATGTCTTCCTCAGCATAGGCATCCGTACTCTCATCGAAACCCACGTCCAATGGCATCCCTGCGACTTCATCTGAGCCTAGACAACTGAGCGCTATTTCATGTGTGTATAATAGCCGGCTATAGAGAGGAGACATACTCTATGAGCCCCGCAAGAGGCCGGGAGGACTCGTCTCTATCTCTTGTTTGATACGTACACTCAAGTTGGGGCATCCCGTATTCAAGCTGGCTCAAGGATTGATTCAGTCTATATGAATTGAAATGACTGCAGCACTATGATGAAGCCTTTGATGTTCGAGCGTCTCCAGCCATTACTTTAGCCATTCCTTGCGTGTGCTAGACCACATGATTTTATCTTTCCAGGATTTGCTTCATCTCTTTTGTGCATACTGTACCTGCATTCCAGCTATATTCCAGATTTACCACAAAAGTTATCCTTCAATATAAACGTTCGACTTTCTAAGAAACATCCGTGTACAGAAACTTTGGGAGTTGGTTATTTGTCAGATAAGCAAGCCTGATGATGAGAAAAGAGTTTTGCGCAAGATGATACCGTCTTTCAAGGAGACAAACAGATGATACATCAACCTTCGACAATCACCGCATTTGATTTTTCGGTAGAGATCATCATCTTACTGGATTATTCGACAAAATCGGACATGTTGAGTACCACCGATCTCACATGCCATCGCGGATCAGCTATGCGTTTGATGAAGTGGGATAGCGACAGAAAAGATAGCGATGATTACTCAGAAGGTATATTGTGACACAACACCTGTAACATTTTAAACTGACATTATTCACAGATTTCACAAAAACTGTATCCTGTACTTGCAATGGAAAAAACTACCAGCCACCACGCCATCCCCCGTGATGGCCATGCCATCCACCGTGATGTCCATGCCATCCACCGTGATGTCCATGCCATCCACCGTGATGTCCATGCCATCCTCCTCGACGTCCATCCCATCCTCCATGATGCCGTCCGTATCGGCTTTGCTCTGGATCGGATTGCTCATTTTGCTCTGAGGGAAAGTCCTCACGCATCGTGTTTTCGGGATTCATATCTATGGAGACTCACATCATCAGACCACTTGATATATTCCACATAAACTCTCTGTACTAACTCACCGGATTGGGCTGATACAAAAGAGGTGCCAACGGCTGAGGCTAAAAACAAGAGAAAAGTTTTCATTTTGATGTTTGGATACTGCTAGAAATTCAAAAGTGAGAGCAGATCTCATCGTATCAATAAATTTGACATTTCTCTGAAATTTCGCCAGAAGCTTCCGCAGAGAAGTACGCGCAAATTCACTCGAATTCTCTGATGTATTATACCGACGTTGCGGGGGATTGATTGCGGTTTCGAAGATTTACGAAGTGGAACTATGGTGTCTTCAGCACGAATCACTTATCTTCACCTAAATCGACAATAAGGGCAATTGCATCTCGAAACAAACAATCTCTTGTATGCAATCCACTTTCAAGGCTCTTTGCTCGAATTAATTACTCTGATTATACACAATACCAAGTTTGCCCTGCTTTGTGTGAGCTAATGATGTTGAAAGTACTTGATGAAGCCTAAGCGGTCGTCTCTTTTCATATTGCAACAGCGTACCATCGATAAGGTTTTATCAAACTATTTCCACCGAACGTGTGTGCTGAGATATCGATGTTCAAAGTGTATGCATGCAATGGACTGACACGTATTTTCTTCTGCGTGTACGACTTGTTGCTTATTGAATATGTTGACCTCATCAGATATCCTCTATGACTCCTAAAGACCCACAGTTTCGCATGAATAATTCGACTAAAACCCATTGAGATCGTAACGCTAGAGAGCTGACAGCCATATTGGACACATTGCTGCAAGGAAGACATATACATGAGGATTGCCAATTACCACCATAAAATCTCCTTTTGGATTACATTTTCACGTTGATTCCATTGCACGATTAAGGCATACAAAACTGTACTGCAACACTACAGGAGATAGACTTACGGGTACTCGATTCAATTCAGAGGTCTTCCTACGAAGATGTCAGTTCGTACTTTGATTTTGATGCCCGCACTTATCAAATCCGAACTTATAAATAACAAGGTCACTGACTGCATCAACGACCGCGAAAATCGCATGAAATGAACAAAGATTTTATTGAGCAAATTGACGCAGAAGAAGATGACGAAATGTTTTCAGATGGAAGATATCCCAAGACCCTATCCACTCCCACGAAGAGCAATCTCACTCGTAAGCGAAGTAGAGTCGGCTGTGGAAAGAGTAAATACTCGCAATCCTGCATGACCTCTTTCTTGCATGAAGAGAGTCCTATGCGCATCGATGATCCTGTGGGAGAAGCAGTTAGAACACGTAAAAGAAGAGGACGAAAGCGTTCTATAAATATGGTCAAAGATTCTGTTCGATGGACACAACGACCGCTTTTTTCCACCACAGATGGCAATGATGAAGAATCAACTTCAAAGCGATCGCAGTGTCTGGATTTCCCGTATGAAAAGGCAATTACAAATGAGACTCTCGCAGAGATTCCCAGGAAACATATCACTTCATATACAAAAAAGTCACAACTTCGACAATCTGTGGAACAAAACTGTGTGCAATTTCCGCCCATTCAGCATGTGTTTGCATCAAAGCATCCTGGTGTATATTCGAGTGCTCCATGTTCGTATTCAACTATGGACGTCTCCGATTTGAATGAGTCTGTCAGTTGGGATTCCATTGCGTGGCTTGCGAATTCAAAGCAGTCAGAGGAATCGCGCTTGATGCAGAACTTTAACGAGCGTGTGACCCAGCTATGGTGCAGCTTTCTAGATGCTGAAATTAATGAGTGTACAATTGATCAGATGGTTTCTCGTCTTGCGAAACTCTCTCTTTGGGAACCATCCAGGGTTAGAACGATACTTGAGGTACTAGCACTGTCAAGAGAAACAGGCCCATCAAAGTGTAATTTGACGTTATTAGACAAGTACTTTCCGATACAATCGTCTGGGCTGGTTGGAAATGAAAGCGGTAATGCCGCATTCCGGTTATGGCTACAAACTCGTCGAACGATTGACCTGTCCTCCGAATCTGAGTCGGAATATAGTGCATTGAAATCTATGAGCAAACAATGCTCAGATATTCTTGTATTAAGTGGGGCTTCTGGTGTGGGTAAGTCCGCGCTTGTTCACTCGAGTGCAAATGCGTTGGATATCAATGTTATCGAAGTCAACTCTGGTCAATACCGTTCGAGAAAACTAGTTCTGGATATCATTGGAGAAGCAACGCAATCGAAATGCATTATGTCGGAGCTCTCCAAACGAAAAGATTCAACACTACTTCTCTTTGACGATGTAAGCACGAGCACAGACTCGCTCTCCTTCATTGTAGCTAACCCTCCATTCAGGTAGACATTCACTGCGACCAAGATAAAGGCTTCCTTTCAGCAATTTGTGAGGTCGCAGTCCAGTCAAAGTGCCCCGTTGTAGCAACATGCACAAAAACTCCGTTGGAACTCAGGAAATACGTACAAGTTCCGATGAAAGCGTTAGTGCACAGCGAATGCTGTCTATATCTAGCGATGATCGCATTTTTAGAGCAAATCCCATTATCTTACCAACTCATTCAGATGGTGACAACCGCATTTCGATGCAATATTCGAGCGTCGGTACATTACATACAAACGTATCTTCCAATCCTTTATCAAAAACGTCGCCGTCAGAGTCACCTCGAAATGGATGAAATCACGTCGACAGTGTGGCAATCGCATTGCACCGATCGCACGCAATTTCTTCTTACTCCGTCTTTTACTTGGGGAGAGACTCTGCGCCCGTATTCCTTTGTATGTCTTAGAAAAGTAACAGAGAAAGAGAATGATTTAATCCAACATTTCGCCGAAAAGCAGATCAAAATCAATGATATTGAGATGTTATATACTTTGACCAAATGGATCGATGATGTTAGTCTAATGAAACACTGGGATGAGGTATGAAATCTTTTCGAAATGCCGGGGCTCACGTCTGAATCACTGAACAGGTCCATTGTCCGTCAGAAAAAGGTACACTTGAGAAGATATCACTGGATATGGATCTGAAAGCACTGCGACGACTGTCATCTATGTGTTCTTCATCGTATTCTGTGGCATTCGAATATGAAAACACTGCAACAACTTACAGGTCAATGATATTGAGTTGCGCTTTTTAGGCCTCTTGTAATTGCAATTGTGAGTCAGGAGCATTGGAATAGAGGGCACCTTACAAAAGCTGAGAAAATGCTTCCAAACGTCTCAGGCAGTGTACGTGGTTTGCACGCAAATGAAATGGACAGCGAGTGATATTCACTACTGTAGACCAAACTTGAATCAGCACTCAGTCATCTTGGACTACCTTCCATACTTGAATCAGATGGCGAGGGCAACCGAATGTGCACAACATCATCGAACTAATCGAAATGTGTCGAGACGAAATCACTACTTGAAAGAGACCTTACCGACAATGGACTTGCTAAAGGACCTCAAAGAGGTTGACCGTGGCTTTTATTCGATCAGCTAATGGAGATTTACGAGACAGGGCCTATCCATACTATCTTTGATCTTGTATATGTGATTGATATGCTTTGCACATCACGTTACCACAGCGATAGGGTTGGAAGGGAGTGCGTGCTTATAGGAAATCGTCGGACCCGACATCTCTCAAGAGATAATATGGCTTGAATCGAGCTTTTCTCAGATGCCCGCTATTAAAACCGATACTTTCATTTGCAATGCTTTGTATTTCCGAGTTAGCATCGAATATTCCAATTGTAATTAGACGTTTTTTTGCAAAGAAACTTTTTTAAATATGTGAAGACGGCGTTTACAGCTAGTGGATAAACAAATGCCTGGAGTGTCTGTGTATCTATTGACTCCAGTGTCACTGCTCGTTCAGATGTGTGGCATTTATACGAGTACAACGCGGCCTCGCGCAAGGGTTTGATTTCTACATGATGTGAGACTTTGGTCAATGACTTGGCTGCATTCAAGCTGTAGGATTTCTACGTGCAAAACACACCTGGCGAGCGATTACCAGCGAATGCTTGCCTATGCTAGAGAATACTCAATGATGTGCATTGGATCGAGTTGACCCTCAAAGCTATGATCCAGAGCAGCATAGCAGGATTTTCTGGTCGCTGTGGCTACGTTGTTGACGACGCTTACCATTTGCGCGGATAAAGGCTTTCCAAATAGGTTCCACTTTCTTCTTCGTCCTTGTCGCGAAAAAAAATTGAACACGTAGAACTTTGAAAAAGGAGGCAAAAAACGTGTAATAAATTCAAGAAAGCAATCAATGTTGCCTATCGTTTTCGTCATTTGTCCTCCAGGAACGGTATCAAAATGGGTGACTTTTGATGAAGTATACGACAGCTTTTTTTATTGTTGGAGCTATGTATATTCCACTCTTCTAGCTTCTACTATACATTCGTCGAGAATCTACCGGAGAGAAATTATCATTCGAGTGCTAACTTACATAGCACAGAAAACGCAGACTATAAACACGGTCTGAAAGGTAGAAAGATTAAGGTACGACTGCACTTTTTGGCCGGGAAAAAACAACCGCCAATCAAAAACCGAAATTGACATTATATACAGTATTGGTTTGATTGAACAGCCAGTTTTTACAGCAGTTCGTGGCCGATGTCAAGTGCGCAAAGTAAACCAGCTCAGTTCTCGCCCAAAACAAAATCACACGGAAGTGTGTGACTGGAACCTTACAAATTCATTGTACTAGATACCGACTAAGACTAATAGCGAGCAAGATGTTCTTTCTGTCATCGCCGAACGCAAATCCGGTGCGAAGATAGGGGACGTGATGGCCTAGTACAAGATTCCTGATCACTCCCTCCGCGAGCGAATCAACATGGAGAAGAAGGGAAAGCAGAAGAAAAGGAGCGGTCTTTCTTCGGTCCTCGGCAACGCGCTCGAAAAAGACCTTCGTGATTAGTTGATCGGAATGCAGCGCAAAAGATTTCCTCCAACGCACGATACAAGGGTAACATATGTACGCTGATTTCTACGGACTGACGCGCGATGCTGGGACGATCAGTAGCGGTTGGTGCGACCAACTTTTGAAGAAGTTCCCCGAGCTTGCCATCAGAAACGCGCACATCATCAAAAGGGTTTGTAGAGGCGTTGTGTATGACGCTGTGGTAAGGTTTTTGGAAGTTGTGTGCGCGCAATTATCGAGGAGAACGCCGATCCAAGTCACATCTTCAACTTGGACGAAACGAGAATAATGCAAAAAATCAAGACAAGGAAGGTCATTCCGAATCGGGACTCAAAGAACGTCTGGTCTCAGATTGTTGAACCTGGTATTCAACTCACCTTGGTGGCGTGCGTGTCTGCTGATGGCTTCGTTGTGCCAATGTCATTCATCGTACCAGGAAGTGACTAAACCGGGACGTTATCGATGCGTGCAGCATCTCCAACACCACAATTACGACCTCCGAAGCTGGATTCATGACCAGCTTATCATAAGAGAATATATTGCAACGTTTGCACTCGCGGTCTCGTTACCGTTCAAGTGGCCTCTGATCCGTGTGTTTGACGGAGTATCCAGCCACTTGGATGCATCGATTGATGCAGCGGCGGTCACGTGTGTTGTACGCCTAGTGCAGCTCCCAACAAACTCCAGCCACCTTTATCAGCCACTGAACGTCGCAGTATTCCGCGCGGTGTAAACTATTCTGAAAGAGAAGATGTATAGCTTCATGCTTGCAGCAAGTAAGACCGCCATGGCCAAGAAAGAAGCTGTTCAGTCAGCGTCGACTACGTAGAGCATTGGAATCGAAGAGAAAGCAGAAAATTTCGCAGCTGGCTTCGAGGAGGCCGGTATTTGGACGCTTTCTCTTCCCTTGATGTTAAGAAGTCTTAAAAACTGCAAAGAAAACGGTTCCAGGATACAGCAAACCTCGCCATCCTGGCTCCTCACACATCAAGTTATTCGGAGTGAGATTTTAATTCTGCTTCCTGCTCCAGACAAGCAAGGCCGCTGAAAGACAGCCGATGTCAAGTGGCGTCTCTTGACCCAGGAAGACCTGCGCAACGAGTTGTATCTTGGTTGCTGATACCGAGGGGTATGCTGACACCGAAATCCCAAACCAAGCAGTACCCCGCATCCTAGTTTGCTGGATTACTATAAATACCCTCTTTTGTTATTACTTCCTCCGTATTTGAATTATTGGTGCACTAGGGCAAATTAAGGCTAGTAAGAAGTAATACTGATCAAAACAGGAATATAATTAAATACTATTGTCCAGTACAATCAGCACTATCGTTCTATATATTGGCTGGTCACGGGCGCGCAAAATTGACTGCTCAAATGCATTTTTACATCATCGCCATATCCTCACAATCCTAACGTCCACCCGCTGCGCATTACTATGTGCACCAACACCATCCCAGTCAGTTCTCCTACATTCTCAAAGAAAATGTCCAACGCGGATCGTGCGCAGGCTGTGCATTTTTTGCTTCCCAGAAGCAACAATGGCGTGCTGATTTCTGGTAATACCAGTGCTGCAGCGAAACAATTCCACCGCTATCGCAGCATAATTAGCCGCATATGGTCACACAGACAAGATAGCACTAACGCACACGACTCCGTCGGGAGCGTGTCAAACAGATTTCAACAGATCTCTTGGCGCAAGCGACTCAACGACACCGATATGGTGGAGCTCATCTCTCGCCAGAAGCGCATGCGGATTCGCTCTCTCGGCCCTGGTGTTGGTGTCGACGCTGTTATCCATCGCATCTTTCGAGAGGAAGCTTCAACAGACTCAGCAATGATATTAAACCGCTTTTGGCACCTCCAACTTTGACGCAGAGGTTGCGTTTTGCGCTCGAGTGTGTTCAGCAGCGTGAAGAAGAGCTTAAGTTCGACAGTATGATGCAGGTCATCCTTGTGAACGAGAAATGGTTTAATGCGGACGTGGACAACAGAGAGTTCTATCTGATACCTGGCGAAACACCTCCTTTACGGTCCCGAAAAGCAAGTGCTTTCTGGGTAAAACGATGTTTCTCACTCTATTGCAAGACCAAGGTGGGTGATTCATTTTACCTTCACAAATTCATACTCCCCAGCTTATTATACGCTCTACTTCAGCGCACACATACGAGTAGACTTTAGTACCTTTGCAAATGAATATACTTCTTCAATTCATATACATTTAGTACAGTGCACACAACATTAAAATACATGCATGGTCTTTGTGTGCACCAAACTTAAAAATACGGAAGAAGTACAAGTTACGCACTATTGTGTCTTTTGCCCTTTGTACATTAAGCACTCTAATTAGAACTCTTGATTGCTTCAAATAGTAGAGTGGACAAATGCTGATGCATCAACTTCCAGATCAGCTACTTTGCACATGGAACGATGACAATCAAGCGTCTTTAAGGTATATTTGTCATAAGATGATTAGAGAGGAACGTGCTAATCAGATAGGTATTTTTCTTTTTGCCAGTGGATGACTATTGACCGAATTGTGGCCAAAAGCTAAGAGGTCCGAAATACGGCCAAGAACTGCTGGGTCAAAAAAATTATCGCACTAAGGTACGTGGGTATATGTTGGCCGACTTGCACACAAAGTAGTTTTTACCACCGAGGCTTCCCCGGCTCAAATAGTTATGGCAGACGAGGGATAGGACGATGTAGCTGAAGATGGCACAAGCTCAAGTGCAACAAAAAAGAAAAAGTGTTGAAAAGACTTGAGAATAGGCTCTAGATTTCTAGTCACACTTTGAACTTGAAGGAGAATCAAAAAATAAATTGCCAATCATGTTCAAGCAGTCACGCCGTGTTCGCTCAGCTTTCAACAACTAGTGTATTCTATATTTTATTGAAGCTGCACAAGCGCGAGGCATGGGATACGATCGAACTTATATAAAGAGCACAATAATATTCATCGGGTAGTATAAAACAGTCACCGGTTTGATTGTTTTTGAATGTGGATTAAACCAATAATGTAAGGTGATCTAGCTTAAAAGGCAGAGTGTCATGCTAGCTCTAACTTCTTCCTATTTACGACACTGGTGCACAAAACCAAGCATCAGCCATTATATTGATATTATATGTTTATATAAGGCATGCAAACGCAATGACAGAACAGGTGACAATTGTCTGGTTGGTCACTGTGACTGTTGATTAATATAATTCAAAGAGTGAGCAATTCCAAAGTACGGGCTTCTTACAGGAAAGCTACGTTCCTTCTTGTTGACATCATGTAGAAATACGAGCGATTCCAATAAGTTAAGATAGAAGATACAAGGATAGAGCATATATAAAATCAGGGAAGAGGAACGAATCTACTGCGTCGACCGGTGTGACCTCGGTTTGCGATAGATAAATTGGCAATCTTTTATGATAAACAATCTTCGAATAGATAGTCTTACTAGCTCAAGCTTTTCTCTTTTGGATATATATTTCAGGCAGGTTTATGAAGCAAACATATATTTTTTAGTAGTAGTGAACGCGTACTCCAGAGCGAAATGCACGGAGAAAAGCGGTTAAGGATATACCACCTCCGGATTACTTTGATGAAGAGCAGCCCGGATTACCAACTGCAAAGCAAAAGGAGTTGAGGATTACAACTTTCGATGGAAAAGAATTTTACCAAGGTCTGGGGTCCAGATTTATGGAGTGAGAAGAGATTTCGAGCGACAAATTATTTTGGCTCAGTCGGCGTATGGTTTTTACTGACCCGGAGATGTACAAGGTGATCGCTTAGGGCATTACCTAGAACGTGTGGCCGTAAATGTCACAACAAAAGGATCAAAATCTGGTGGGCTCAAAATCCTACACTTCAATATGCTATGGAGTAGATGTTTCAGGCGTTCAAGACAAATATAATTCCAGTACAAGCTATGGAGCTATTCACGCGTGGAAATGATCCAAAGGTGACATGGATAGAGCATCTGATATATTTGTATGCTGTGGCTGAAGCATCATATGGAGGTACCGAATATTTGGTCCTGAGCAATATCGTACAATATGCATCTCACGACATGAGAATCATTCCCACGGCCATGGTGGACGACCGGCGAGCCGACTACTTACAGCAAGCTGAAGAATTGGTGCAGTTCGCTTAAGCATGTGAGACGGGTGAACTTAAAAATCTAATAGTACGGGAAATTGTTAGCTCACTCCAAGATCGTCGAAGCAAGGTGGTGCTACGATTGTGTTCAGTCAGTACACTTCAAGGCAAAATGTCCCAACAAACAGCACCAACGAAATGAAAAAACAGATTTCAAAGTGGCCACCTCTAAGGTAGAAGGTGATGCGGAAGAACTATGTTGATTAGCTAGTGGAAGTAGTCGTCACCTAATTACCAACGAGAGTTGGCTCAAGAGCCGCAAGATGCCTATAGCGTGTGCGTTCAATCAAACGGAAACCATTAACGATCAGCAAAAAGGGGAGTGTAACACTGGTAGTCATGGCGAAGGGAAAAGAGCAAAATGCGAAGCTCACGGATGTGTATTATGTGAAAAAGTTTACGAATAATTGCCTCTCTTGTGGTATTCTCGTCCGAGGGATACCTCATCGCAAAATTCGGATCACAACGCGTTTTGCAACCTAATGACGGGAACAACGTGGTGCTTGATGTCGGATTGATGAACAATGTACTCATTCTGAACCCCAAAATCAGGAAGCTTTTTACAGTGCGCATGAAAAGATCATGACAGCAATCGGTGTAGATCGCAAAGATGGAAGCGCAAGCGCACGCGCGATACAGGAGGGATTGTTGGAAATCGAGTGAAGTTGAAGTTTTATGCGCATAAACTGTAAGCAGATTTCATTGGTTAGAATGATGCGTGCCGCTTTTTTTCTTCACCTATGGTTTAGGTTTGAAAGAGATTGGTAGACATTTTTAACTTCGGAATAATACACATTCCTTTTTCTACACAAAACAACAGGTTATGAGCCCAAATGGCTCGGACAACGGTGATACCGTCGCTCGCGAACAAGTTTCTGTCACAGAGTGCTGCGCTGAGGCGTTCTCATACTGGTATGGCGGAGGAGTACGAGGAAAAGGGTGCCAACTTTGTTGTGGGCAATGGAGATGAATGTTCAGTTCGTGTTGGTGGCATGGAGAATAACAACAGCATCAACAACATTGTGCAGCTTATGCGTGGGTTGATAGGGCGGCTGGATGGATTAGAAGAAATTCAGAGCAAGATTCGAGAACTGCTTTCCGGAGCAGCCCTAGTAAATAAGATTGCGAACGAAGCGCAGATGTCACCTGGGGAAGATTTAAAATTGTTTGCATCGGGACTGGTTATGTGGGCCACGAATAAATATTGATGCATTGAGTGAGATGCCTTCACCTGGAAATTCGGAACGAGCATCAACGCCTCAGAGTCACTTTGTACATCAACAACCCGGTTATGTTTTGCGGCATTCGAAATTACAGAACTTTACGCTGCGGCCATGAACGCTCCGCACGCTGTACCTCAACTGTATCACCAACATGTGCACGATGCTTGGAGGCCGATACAGCACATGTAGCGGATTATGAGATACCCTGACGCAAGGCAGAAGAATTTTGGAATTTGTACGTTCGATGGAGCCAAATTATACGAAGGACTTGGCTCTGGGTTTTGGAGTGGAGACGTCGTTTTGAAAGGCAGGTGAATTTCGCACACTCAGAGTGTGGATTTCTGTGGCCTGAAGATGTTCAAGTAGATCTTTTCGGACATTATCTCCAAGGAATGGCGGAACACTATTATCCTAAGCAAATCGAAACTTGGTGGAATCAAACGCCGACCCTTCAATATGCGATGGAGAAAGTGCTTGAGCATTCAAGACTCACATCACTATTGCCCAGTCGATGCTACTGTTTACAAAGCCTCAGGACCCGAAGTAAACATGGACTACCATTTTCTAAACTTGGTTGCTGTGGCAGAAGTGTCGGGAGGTGCTGTGGAATAGATGGTCCTCAGCAACATTGTGCAATACGCATCAGAAATCATGAGAGTTGTGCTCATGTCGAAGGTTGATGCACACAGAACGGATTTTTTGCAGCCAGCCGAAGAGCTGGCTTATTTCGCTCAAGCATGGGAATCTGGAATGAAAACATTATTGTCCTAAGGTGTGTCGAACGTCGTGCGAGAGTCGCGATTTCGAGAGACTCGAAGGTGTCATGAATGTGGTGAGGTTGGCCATTTAAGGGCCATGTGTCACAATTGGAGCAACAATGTCGCGAAAATCAATCGAATTTCACGTTGGCAATCTCAGAACATGGTATTGGCATATGATTACTGGATATTGGACAGTGGATCAAGTCGTCACTTATGCAGCGATGAGTCATGGTTAGAAGATGCTGAAGACACCCATGGGGTTTGGATTCAGCCAAACGGATAGAAGCTGAAAATCAGCAAGGTGGGAAATGTCACCCTCCGAGTGTCAGCTGCGGGAGAAACAAAAAGTGTGAAACTCACCGAAGTCTATTTCGCGGTTGGGCTTGCACATAATTCGATTTCGTATGGAAAATTGGATGCCAAAGGGTACTCGCTTGGTCACCGGGGTGCACAGCGTGTATTCGAAACTGCTAATGAAAAAAGTGTGATTTTCGATGTGGAGCTATTTAACAGGGTGCTGACGATCAAGACTGCAGTGCGATGCAAATTCCTACGATCTCGAGGAGTCATTTTAGTGGCCCTTGTGAACAACGCCGGACCAAATGAAGTGATCACCCATGAAGCGCAGCGTAGTACACAGTATGATCTTCATCGAAGTTTAGGGCACCTCAATTATGATGCCGTGAAGAGATTGGCTCGTGATCCAGCTTCGGGTATACACTTAATTGACCGGCAAAGTGTTACTTGCTCGACGTTCACACAAGGCAAGCAGAACAAGAAGAGGCAACCTAACCATGATACATGTGCGAGCTCGCCCATCGACAGAATTGGTGGAGTCATTTCTTCGACCCTCAAAGGTCCCATGAAACCAAGGGACAGGCTTGGTAATTGCCACATGATCAATTTCGTGGATCACAAGAGTAATTACGTGAAGGTCTTTCTCGCATAAACGGAAGATAAAGCCGCACAATTATTCGAGGAATTTCTGATATTTTTCGAGAAGCGTTTTGATTGTCGCATTCACATCTTGCGTACGGACTCTGGTGGCGAATACGCAAGTATCGGCCTTTTTTGCAAACGGTTTGGCGTGGCCTGTCAGCGCAGTGAAGCAAAAAACCAAGAGAGCAATGGCAAGGCCGAGCGTATGCATCTTACCATTCAGAATATGGCCAGGTGAATGATTTTTGCGAGTGGTTTGCCGCTAAGTGTTTGGGAGATTCGGTCTAATATGCTGCTGATGTATTGAATCGGCCGCCCACTGGTACCACTGCCTATAAAGTACCTCCAATCCAGATACTTACAAACGTGGCACCAAACTTGAGAGAAATTGTGATTTTTGGCTCCCCATGCTCGGTTTATCGATATCCGAAGAAGGCCAATTTCGCTAAACCTGCACAAAGTAGATTTATCGTTGGCATTGGTGATGAGACAAAAGTGTATCAGTTTCTTGTACCCAGGGACCATATAGTTGTTACCACGCAACATATTCGCAACATCGAAACTCTTGACAATGAACGGAATCATATTCCGGAGCGCCAATGCCTCAGTGTCGACGAGGACACGAATGCGGAAAGCGCTGATCCTGACGAGACGAAGAAGATTACCTCGAGCATTTCGAGAGCATCAACGAAACCGACATGGGGCGTCCATGTACAATATCGCGACAGATTCACGTGACCGAAGCTGGAACCCGAGTGGTGAACAATGTTAAAGATGCAGACCCGTCAAATTATTGCGACACAATCAAGAGCGTGGACAAACACAACTGGGAAGGGGCGATGCAAGAAGAGTTACAAGCTTTGGAGAACAACCAAGTCTGGAAGATGGTGACAACACCATGTGATGCGCATTGTCTGCATACTAAATGGGTTTATAAGGTGAAACGTGATGCATATGGAAAATTGGAGGGATACAAGGCTCGTTTGGCCGCGTGTGAAAATGAACAGGTTTTTGCAGCTGTAATGGAGATGTCAAGCGTGAAATTGATCTAGACTTTGGCAAGAATTTGGCGCGTCCCGGCACAGCATGGGGACATACGCAGTGCATACGTCAAAGCTGAGAAAGAACCGGAACTTAATATCTATTTAAGAATGCTGCAAGGAATGGACGTAGATCAAGACACACCGAAGTCCTACAAGGTTAAATGAAAGGATGACTTGTCACTAACAATTCAGAAAGCACTATATGTCCTGAAACAAGCACGAAGACTTTGGTCTGAATTGCTGCACAAGAAATTGGCCTCACTGAAGTTCGCGCAATGTCTAAAAGACATGTGTGTTCAGTGGAAACGAACTGATAATCACTTGATCGTTGTGAGAATTTACGATGACGATCTCCTCGTAACGGCAACTGATCCATTGCGGATCGAAATGTTTTCAGTGATTTGGGGACGCTTTCGGGAGAAACTTGGGTAATGCACATAAGTTCCATAGTATGCGTATCAACTACATTAATAAAGACGGTCACGACATTGACCAAGAGGTGGCAACAGTTGACATGCTTCGGGTTTAGAAAACGCTCGTGGAACGCGCACTCCTATTGATGATACTACAAATGACATACTCGAAAATAATGTCGGGCTCCCAGTTTGTACTACAGCGAGTGGGGTTCCTGTGTGCGCTTTTCAGTCACTGGTGGGAAGCTTGCTATGGATATCACTGTTTAGCCGTCCAGACATTTCGTAAACTGTACATCGTGCGATAAGACGTACGCACTGTCCCACTGAAAGTGATTGGAAACTTGAAATGAAGATAGCCAGGTACCTTCAAGGGTCGAAAGATCTTAGGCTACGAATGAAAGGAAATGGTGTTTCGACTGATCCACTAAAATTGGTTGGTTACAGCGATGCAGACTTTGCCGCAGACAAGGCGGACCGAAAGTCTATTACCGGAGAATACATTGAGGTGGCAGGTCTGCCTGTTAAATGGTTTCCTCGCAAAAAAGGCGGGGTCTTCCTCTCTACTATGGAAGCAGAGTTCACTGCGGCATCGATTGTGGTTGCAGAGATGATTGGCATTAAAGAATTGCTCGGAGAAATGGGGATACATTGTGTGATACCGATGCCTCCAAAGGTGGACATCAAGATGCATTGAAGCAGCTCGGCGGAGAATCCTTATCGAACGCGAAACACATTGATGTGAGAATCAAGTTGTTGGCTTGCATGCCAAATGTATAATTATGAAGACCGAATATTGTGAAGGTTCTCGAATGCCAACTGACCAGATGACAAAAGCGCTTCAAGTACCGAGGTTGAAGGAGCTGTAAAACCTCATCGGTTTACATCGGAATGCGAGAGACTTGTGAAGGCAGAAGGTGCACATGACGACGACTTGAACGAACACCGCACGATGGAGGATTGTTGGAAATCGACGGATGTTGAAGTTTTACGCACATAAACATTGAAGGAGATTTCATTGGTTAAAATGATGCGTGCCGCTTTTTTTCTTCACCTATGGTTCAGCTTTGACAGTGATTGGTAGACATTTTTAACTTCAGAATAATGCAACAACAGGGTTCGATAATGGATTTTCATTGAAGACTAGGACACCTGGATAACGATACTGTTGAACGTCTGTCCAACGATCCAGACCCCGGTATTTTCATCACGGAACAAAGACGCAGGAATTGATCAGCATGCGCATACGGCAAGCAGAGCCAAAATCGGCTGTCCCAATGAATTCTGAGAAACAATCCCACATTGAACGAAACGGTGGAGTCGTATGCTCAGATTGAAAGGGTCTGATGACGCCGAGAGATCACCATGCTAAGATCAAAGCTCTTGACGCCAAACAATTCAAATTTTCTTGTGTATTTTGAACGACGTTTCAATTGTAAAATTCATGTTTAACGAGCTGAGTCGGGTGGAGAATATGCAAACATCTTTTTTCAAGGAAATTGGTGTGGTCCCTCAACGCAGTGAAGTGATAAACCAGGCAAGTAACTTATAGTTGGTAACATTACACTGAGAACATTCGGATAAGATCAAAAGAGTCGGATAGGATCAGAAGAATCGGATAAGATGAGAAGAGTCGGATAAGCTCAGAACATTAATCGCGCGGGAAGGTGGGATAAGAACTATGTTTCCAATGGTATGGAGTAGCGATATAAGAATTTGGTATAGGCTTAGATTATCTGATTGAGAACTAAGGACCTATAAATATATTCACTTTCCAATTTTACAACAACAAATTAGAACATTCACATGAGGACGCTGATGTCTGCGTATATACCGATGCATCTCACAATTACTGGGAGGCGTTGATAACACAAGTCCGACCGGGCAAATTACGTTAGCCATTGGCTGAACAGAACCATGAAATATTGGCATTTTTGGCTGGTGTTTTCAAGGGATCGTCTTCGAGATGGGTAATTTTCAAGAAAGAAGCTGTTGCGATTGGCGAGACTTGTAAGCGAATGGAATATTTGCTATTACGATCTCGTGGTTTTCATTTGTTCACAGATCATAGGAACTTGCATTACAGTTTTGCTCCTACAAGCGTTCCTCGCCATATCGCAGAGTATCAGGCTGACAAGTTACAACAACGATGGAGCATGATGCTGTCAACATCTGAATACGAGTAGTGTATGTGAATGGGGAAGAGAATGTATGGGATGAATTATTATCTCGATGGGCATCTGCTATAAACCAACCGTAAGCACACCGTGTGCAGAGGTTGGTGTTACAACATGTGTCGCCGTTGCAGAACAAAACGTTTCGCTGAACATCGTTATCAGAAATCGCGGAAGAACAAAAAAAAAAGACTACAGATAAGGAGGCGCTGATTGTAAATACGAAAACTGGCTTTATGCATAATGCGGCAGGACGAATATGGGTTCCAAGGGACTCTTTGGAGTTGAAGCAACGACTTTGCGTGATTGCTCACGCCGGCATGGCGGGACACCGAGGCGTCAACGCTACATCCAAGTCGATTTTGGATCTTTTTTACTAGATCGGCCTGCGTCAAAATGTAGCAGAGTTTGTGAAACACTGTCTAAACTGTACGCTGGTAGAGGGGGAACGAGTTTCAAGGTCACTCAGCGCGGCGTTAAGGGCAACCAAACCAATGAAGTCTTGCATTCCGATTTTTTGACGATGACGAAAGCCAACGACGAATCCAAATACATCTTACTTTTAAAGGATGATATGAGTGGATTCTGAGAACTGATTCCGTGGAAAACAAGCCAATGTGGAAGCTTTTGTGCATTCAATGGTGGATTGGTTCGAAAGTTCTGAACCAGTGCGATAATGGGTATCAGATCAAGGATCTTATATCAAGATCCAGGTCTTGGAACGAGTGGAAGATTTGTGCCCTGTTCACCACCCTTTTGAGACCGCTTGCTGTTCATGGGCGAATCAAACAGTCAAAAGAGCGAACCGTGTACTCCTTCGTATTGTAAAAAGTATGGTCAGTGAATGGAGGATGCGATTCAACAAGTGAAATGAATTGCTTCCAATGATGCAAGCCTCAGTAAATTTTCAGCCATTAGTGAGACTAAATGGTGTGGCACCAGCGACTGCTTTCTTGGCATTGCCTACAATCACCCCCTTGGCATTATTTTATACTGAAAAAATATCGGAAGAACTCCAACATAGGACGGAAGCAAATATAGCTTCAGAAACAGATACATTTATTTCGGACTTCAGTCTATCCATCGATGACATGCACAAAGACTTGGTTTCCTTTGTTGGAAATAAAAACCAGGACGAGGGGACACGCTTTGCCACGAGTAAAATCGTAAAACAAAGCCCGTATTTTGAGATTGGGGATTTTGTTCTCGTTGCTTGCGTTCTGACCCGGCAGAACAAATTGTCGCTCCAATAGAAAGGGCCGTGTCGGGTGGTTGAAAGAAAGAAGGAGTGATTCTACGCTGTACAAACGCTGTATGAACCTTTACAGACATCCACTCAACATATATCACGTCTCAAACTGTATGGGGAACACGACTTGGAAAAAGTGGAGGACTTAATTACACAGGCAGTGTAAAATAACGATTTGTTTTCAGTGGGAACGCTACTGCGATATCGTCAGGTTGCTGGTGTCTGGCAGCTGCTGGTGAAATGGAGTGGGTTTGATCCGGACTAAGCGAAGTTGAAAGGCTATCGACTCACTTGTCCTGGACGTATCAGCGCTGGTACGGCGTGCTACACAAGATCCGACAATATGAACAGCCTGCCAAGTGATAGTGATTTTCAGGCTTTTCAAACTTACGTGGAAATGAAATTGCAGGAATTTCAGCCGATAAATGGGGATGGGAAGTGTTGGATATGGTACCCCATTCCTGTAAGTAGGTGGGTGCTGTCGTAAGTAGGCAGAGACCAACGGTAGTTAGGCTGAACGGTATACCGGAAAGAAACGATATCCCGGTCAAGAGTAAGCGAAAAAATAACAGATATCATCTTTCTAAAAGTCTCCACGCTGAGAACCGCCGGGCAGCAGTGATTTGAAGCTCGATGATACAACAATGCTGTAGATGCCGCATATATAACCAGCCGAAGTCCATCTAAGAAAAGCAAGAGATAAAAGTATATTGGGAAGTTCTGCTAGGAAAATTCAAGTCATATCGATGTCTAAGCATTCGGATAGCCTTGTTGTGCTCGAACTCGAATGGGAAACAGTGCTCTCGCAACCAAGTACTGCACGTTCTATCTAAATGTAGAATCGATGCTGGAAGGAGCAAATGAAAATGCTAGCGTTCGTCAAAGTATTTGGCAAATCAACACATTGCAGCTACTGATGATTCAACAGATAGAAGCTAATCGATTACGACTTCTACAAGAAAGCGGCCAGATCTCATGAAGAAACATCTGAGAACCTTGACGCTTACCAGAAACAAGAAAAAGAAAACTGCAGCTTGAGAAGTCATTCCCGCAATGATTGATCCGTAACACAAAATGTACAATCAAGCAACGAAATCAGAGTAGAATGTCGAATGCAAAGTGGTTTTAGGAGCAGAAGTAGCCTCACTGGAGAAAACTCAGACATGGACCATCGTTCCAAGTAATGATGAGATCGAAGTTTGACATACCGTGTGGGTATTCAAGCGATACATTGGAAGCGAAGAGCAACCTGGAACGCCTCAAGGCCAGAATGATTGCCTGTGCGAGCTAGTGTTCGGAATCAGATATGCGGCAGTCATAATATAGGGACAGAAAAGCTTATACTAGTTTTGCCAAGGGGCTGAGTATGCCAACGAGTCATGGTCACGTACCTTGCGCATACACGAAGGCACCACAGAAAATAACTTGGATTTGCATTTGCCTGGGCGTCCAGGGATGGTAATATCGACATTACGCTGCAAGATCTCGGCATTACAAGTAGTGTAAAGGTAGAATACGTGTATATGGGTTGAAACAAGTAGGATGGCTATGGAGCCAACTTCTGCATGAAAAGCCGAACGATGTAGGTTTCAAGTAAAGGGTCACAGTTCCATGTTTGTATTACAACCAGGACTCAATTGGACTTTCAGCTTTGGAAGTGTAATTTGATGATGTACTGGCAACAGGAAGAAGTGTTCAAGAATCGAGTCGACATTTCAAGGCCTCTCAATCATCCTATCAAGAATCTCGGATCAGTCAGCAAGCTTTTGGGCATGTGAATCCACTACAGTGAATAAGATGGATATTCTTTGGTTCAGGAACCGTCCATATTCTACTTGATATGGAAAATAAATCTAGATCAAGCGCACTCAGTCCTCTCGCCTATCGGTTCAGATAACAGTGATGTCTTGGCGTCACCTTTAGAAAAATTTGTGGTGATTTCATTCAAGAAACCGACTATGAAGAGTTCAGTCTTTGTCGGTGGCCTTTTATAATTTGAATGATGCATTCACCGAACATCATTCACTTGGTGCATAAGATGAAGAGATGTACTCATGCACCAACAACAACCGATTTGGCGCTTGATATCAGAGTGGTAAAAGTACCTTATGGAACAAAAGCGCTGGAGTTTTTTATTTTGGTAGTGATACATTCAGTGTGCATTGCGAAACTACTCTACAAGCGTTTTCGGATACTGATTACGGAGGGGATGACGAAATACAAAACAGCATATCCGGTCCATTATTCGTTTTGAATGGGATGCCGATTATCTAGTCACGAAAGAGGTATCAGTCAATCTCATTATCGACTAAGGAAGCCTATTTTGTGGCAGCATCCAGGATAGAATAAGAATTACCTGCAGCAAGGATACTGTTTAAAGGATTAAAGGTATGGTGAAGAAGAGAATGGTTCTGCGGTGAGATAATAAGGCGGCTATGAGTCTCAACAAAGCTACTTAAATCAGCGCCAAGCATATCGACGTTCGGTTCAAGTTTCCTTAAGCTTACATCGTACGTTGAGTGAGTATTTATTGTGGCCTTTTGCCAAAAAAGGAGGCGTTTCATAATCTACTCTCTACGATAAAATGGATTTTCAATTTACAATTTTAGCAACCAGACAAATTAGTCAGACATTACCAATACAATTATAGATCGGAATAAATACATGCAGCACATCGTAAACCGAATGCAATTTAGAGCCTTACAGCTAAAATGATTACGTAAGTTCACTCACTACAGGTTTGTATGTTATGAATTCCTTCCTTGATAAAAAGAAATGGCACTGTTCAAGATTGTAGTATCCTCCATCGCTTTGGTTATATTTGATTAGAAGAAGTAAGAAGTTTTTTTGCTAGGTTTGTAATTTTTTTACTCAATCGTGAAAAGAAACATTTAACTCGCCCCCTGTTTTGGCAAATCATCTCTTTTTTTGGCAACTGATCATGAAGCGCCGCCTTTTTTGGCAAAAGTCCATTTATTGTGGTTAACACTAGCTCATTACCTTGAACACCATAAAGCTGTGATCCTCACGACAACTAGAATGCAGGCCACGATTTCCTTGCAAAAAAATCATCTCATCCTTTAACTTCCCAAAACTACTATATCGCGAACTGCATTTCAAATGCCATACGAGTTCTTTAGCATGATGCCCTAAACTTGACTCAGTAATCTAGAACTTAATCTATTTCTAGGAATTTGTTTGGGTCGTGACTTAACCCATCAGAGCACTCAGCTCCTCTAGTCTTGGCTTCGGTATCACTGATGTCATATGGTCTGCCGGCACGCGTAGACTTCGCTAGATAATTTGGTCTCACAATGCCGCTTTTCGCATGCGCGCTTACAAATTTGATTCGAACATCGATATTCTTCAACTGCGTGGACTCCTCATCTCCTTCAAGCTGTTTCAGTCCCATCTGATTGTCGACATAAAAAAATGAATTTGCTCCTTGCACTCCACGTCAATTTCATGAACAACTCGGGGAATCTCAGCATTTGAGTGCCTACAATTGAAGCCGACGTGAATACAACTTCCATGGTGGATTGGGATTCACCACCTTGCTTTTTCGTGAATCATGATGCGAGCATTCTGTCAGCTGTAATCTATCCCCCAATGACCGACTTTTCACCTACCCGTCTACCACGAAATGTGCTTCGCTATAGTCGAAAATGCTATTATCTTGTCACGCAATTGTCTCCATGAATGCTTAGTCGCATGTGCTCCATGCTTTGTAAATCTTTTGCAATTAGTCCCGCTAAATGTCAATCTCCCTCAGTAAGAGAGGGCGTGCTTCTGGTAAATCAATGCACAGCAAAAAAATATCTGGTTTACTGCATCTAGACATCCACAGCAAGCTTCAAGCCAAATACTGAAATTGTTTTACCGTGATATTGCCCTTCTGCTTTTCATCCAACAATTCGACATGCCACCTCAGAGTCGTTCTAATCCTCTTTGATATTTGTACGTACGCCATGTGCATCCTCCAAACCAATGTCACTTAGTATTTCTCATTTCGATATTTCTTGATCAATATAACTGATCCGCATCCTCAGGAATCCACCCATTTGCCCCATATTTTTGACAGAAAGCTCCTTTGATTCATCAAAAAAACTGGTCAGAAGCTTCGGTAGAGTTGCAGTTACCAGAAGGTCATCAACATACACTGCAACAAAAGTGACGTCACTTTTCACGTGCTTCCAGTAAACGCACGTGTCAGCCAGACACTGAATGAAACCCAAATTAATCAATCTCTTGTGAAGTAAGTAACTTCACTAACGCCCAGCCTATCTAAGCCCATAAACGCTTGAAATAGATCCAGTCAGAGCTGATCTGGGATGTTCACCTCCAGTCGATCAAGAATTTCACTACTTAACCTCATTCCTTGATGAACTCGCAAAAAACTCAATAAATCTGGTTCCTACTCGTCCTTCACGTACGCGTTTGAGATGTCACCGTGTTTTGTAGGAACACGCCATTTTCTGGTGACCAAAGAAGTGTTGAAGAAAATCGGATAAGATCAGAAGAGTCGGATAAGATTAGAGCATTAATAGCGCGGAAAGGTGACATAAGAAATAGGGTACTCATAGTATGGAGTAGCGATATAGAGAATTTGCTATAGGCTTAGATTATCTATTTGAGAACTAAGGACCTACAAATATATTCACTTTCCAAGTTGACAACAACAGGTTAACGACCACAACTCTTGTGTTTCTCAAAGCTACGAATTCTATAAAAAATGGATATGTTGAGAGAAGACAATTATTTCAGCTGGGAATTCAGCGCTCGAATACAGCTGATGCGAAAAGGTTTGCTGGACCATATCGACATAGTGAAAACCCCGAGCGAGGATGATAGCAACGCGGCGAATGGGAAGGTCAATGACATGAAGGCGTTTGCGATCATTTCGACCATGATCAGTCCCAACTTGCAGTCTATGGTTAGATCAGCATGTGGTGCTGCTCAAGCATGGGACATCTTGAAGAACTTTTCCTTGAGGCGATCCTTGCACAACAGGATCCAGAAGAAGTGGGAGTTACATGAGTTCAAGATGAAGAAGGGCGGAAGCGTTATGGATCAATTTTTGAGGTTCGACAATTATGCATGTCAATGCAAGCAATTGGAGCGTCCATCGACTTGGATGGGTAGCTGGTGGTACTATTTGGAAGCATTTCAGAAGATTTCGACCAGATTATCCAGATCATGGAGAATGTCCCAGGGATGGACATGTTTCAAGCGAAGGAAATGCTTCTACGCGAATCAGAAAGCATCAGTGCTAAGAAAAAGCATGGCATGAGATTCAAAGCGCAGTACAAGCGGCAGAGTTAAAGTCGAGCAAATAGACCGAACAGGAACACAGCGAAGTTCGAGGGAAAGTGTTTCCGGTGCAACAAGTATCGGCACAAACAAGCGGATTGTTGGATAAGTAACAAGGCTGAAAGCGAAGAAGCCCATGCATTCATAACTTTTCAAGAATCTCAAGGGAATTGGATTCTGGACAGTGGCGCAAGCAGCCACATGTGTCCCAACAAAAGTGAATTTAGCGACTTACAAGCATTGACGAAAAAGATTCCGATATCTGTTGCCAATGGAAGCAAGGTTGATGCAGTAGGAGTCGGAACCATCTTTGCACGACTCAAGAATAACAAAAATATCAGAATTGACGATGTTTTCTACGTTCCCGGTCTCGATCAAAAGCTACTTTCCGTCTCTGGACTGGCGGAAAAAGGACTTCAAGTTGTATTTTAGAATCTTACCTGTGAAATCAAAAGTGACGATCGAAGCATTGTGGAAATTCAGGGGATTGGAAAGCTTTTCGTTCTCGAATGCGAAACACTTGATGTCGAACATTTTGGTGAAGAAGCAGGTCAACATGAAGAGGTTCCGGTGGATGAATCAATTTGGCATGCGAGGTTTGGTCATATTTCGACCAAGCGAATGAGAAACATGAGGAATAATGTCACTGGGCTCAATAGAAAGACAAAATCAGAAATGGATTGTGAAGAGTCCGAAATTTGCGAAGGTGCATGGATGGAAAGTCGTCTGTTCAGCCATTCAGATCATCTGTATATGGGAAGGTGAGGACAAAAGCCTCGTTGGAAGTGGTTCACAGTGATGTCACTGGACCGATGCGAGTGAAGTCTCAAGGTGGCGCGAAGTACATGGTCCCATTCATCGATGATTTTTCAAGATTCATCCATGCCTATTTTATCCAGAGCAAGTGTGAACTTTTCAGTAAATTTGCCGAATTCAAAGCACTTGTTGAAAATCAGTTCGAAAAAGGATCAAGTGCTTGCGTTCGGACAATGTTGGGAATACATCAACGACAAATTTTCGAACTTATGCAAAAATTCCGGAATCATTCATCAAACCACGGTTCCATATTCACCACAACAGAACGGATGAATCGAACACTTACGGAACGTGCGAGATGCATGTCATCGCATATGCAAGTGGAGGAAAAATGGTGGGCGGAAGCTATAAACACAGCTGTGTACGTGACCAACAGAGTACCCTGAGCAGCATATAAATTCAGAACTCCATTTGAAGTATGTTACGGTCGAAAGCCAAGCGTCGCGCCCTTTAAAGTGTTTGGAGCTCAAGGTTATGCACATATCGACAAATCCAAGAGATCCAAATTCGGCAGAAAAGCTTACAAATGTATGTTTCTGGCTTATTTCGAAAACATCAAAGGGTATCGTGTATGGAATTTGGAAACCCTTCGTCTGGAAACGACTCGTTCAGCTAAATCTCAAGAACTGCAAAACTCAAAATATGTTGAAGTCTTATGCTGCGACAATTCCATGGACCGAATGAATTCTATGAAGAAACAGCATTATGATGAGGAAGACATGCCTCTCGAAAGACAGCATAACAGCGATGATGCAATGGAAATCGATGAAGGGTTTGAAGACCAGGATGCACATGCAGGTGAAGATGTCAACATGGATATCAATACAGAAATGGAGATTGTTCCCAGGGGGAGGTTGGATGGTGTCACTAGTACTCCGACATTCGCACCATCTAGGCTTAATCACCTTCTCGAAAGTGAGCCGTCAAATTCAATCATGCCATACGAAATTTCGGATGCCGTTGTTCCAGTGGAGATTGAAGAAACTCGACCACAGAAAAGATTCCGCATTGAACAAGAACAGGCGAATGCAGCATTAGATCTTCTATCAACGTACAAAGAGGCAATGTGGTCTGCGATTCACATGAATGGAAAAGGGCAATATCAATAAAAGCTTCAAGCACTGAAGGAAAAGGAGACATGGATACTGACTTCGAAGACACCGCATATGAAGGTTATTGGAACAAAATGGGTTTTCCCTCTGAAGCGAAATGAATTTGGTGAAGTTGAAAAGAACAAGGCAAGACTTGTCACTTTGGGCTACCGACAAAAATATGGAGTGGATTACATGGACACTTATGCGCCAGTTGCAAACATGAATTCCATTCGAGTTTACCTGTCGGCTTGCTGTCACCAAGGATTTCGCATTCAGTAATATGATGTCGACACCCCATTTATCAATGGGCATCTGGAGGAAGAAGTCTACATTTATCCACCACGAGGTGTTCATGCTCAGGCTAATGAAGCTTGTCTTCTGAAGCGAAGCTTATATGGTTTAAAGCAAGCTGCCGCAACATGGTTTAGGACAATTTCTAAAGTGTTTTGGGAAATGGGTTTCGACACTGCAGAACAGACTCCTGCATATTTGCTCGTCCACGAGGGAATTCGGTGGTTTATATCGCCTTATATGTAGAAGACATGTTAATAGGTGCAAAGACATTGGAGGAGATGAAAGCGATTTCCGACAAATTGTCTAGAAAGTTCAAGCTGAAACATCTCGGAAAAGTCAAATTTACGCTGGGCATTCAAGTCGATTATGACCGAGAGCAACGTTCAATGGAAATCTGTCAAACTTCAAGCATCAATAAAATGGTCGAAAAGTTCAACCAAGTGGACGCCAAGCTCGTTTGGAACCCAAATGTTCAAGGCCAACTTTTATTGACAATCGAAAAAGAAGATGAAAGAATGAAGTTTCGACCTTATCGCTCCTTGGTTGGCTCACTCTTGTATATTTCGAATGGAACAAGATCAGATATCGCGTTTTTATTGGGCCAACTAGGTCGACATTTGGAACGGCCTAGTGAAGAGCATTGGAAGGCAGCGCTAAGAGTCCTGTGTTACTTGAAGTCAACTAGCGACATGAGGATAAATTACACCGACAGTGACAAAGATTTATGCGTTTGTGCATACAGTGACGCAGATTGGGCGAATAACAAGGAGTCGAGAAGATCTGTATCTCGAATCTTGGTCATGATAAATGGTGCCCCAGTTACTTTTAAATCAAAGATTCAGCAAAGTGTAGTTCCAAGTACGGCTGAGGCAGCGTACATCGCCCTATCACTCTGTACGCAAGAAGTTTTATGGCTGAAAGCTTATTATGTGAGCTGAAGGCAAAGATTCCTCAACAGATCAGAATATTTGAGGACAATCAAAGTGCCATTACAATCGCGAAAACGATGGATATCAAAGCAGAGCAAAACATACTGACATCCGTTACCATTTCATTCGTGATCATATAACGGGTGGAAAAATTATGATCGAGTATATCGACTCCAAAAATCAGCTTGCTGATTTCTTGACAAAGCCTATTTCGACAAAGGAATTTCAGGATTTGGTTCGTCTGGCAAATATCAAGAATTGTGTGTCGAGGGGGAGTGTTGAAGAAAGCCTGCAATCGAAAGATTCGGATAAGATCAGAAGAATCAAAAAAGATCAGAACATTAGTTGCGCGAAAAGGTGAGATAAGAAATAGGTTACTTATAGTATAGAGTAGAGATATAGAGAATTTGGTATAGGCTTAGATTACCCAAGACAACAACAGCTATCACCACTCAGCACGTAAAGAATATCGAGACCCTCGGTGAAGCGCAAAAGAGCCGAGTTCAGCAAACGTTACATCAAGACAGTAGTGGATGTGATATGGGAGAATCGGGAGATGATAGAAATCTTGCCGTGAAAGATGTAATTGGTATATCAAAAGGAAATATATCGGAGTGAACCAGGGAAAGAACAGTGACACGATCAATGTACGCAAGCGATGACAGAAGAAATCGTGAGAATCAAAATGAAGAAATTGAGGCAGTCATGGTCAATTCTCACAATATGTGAACTCGAGAAAGAATAGTGGGGCCATTTGCAGCCCTCAAAAGAGCACATCGGAATTGGCAATGCAGGAAGAGCTAACAGCTCTAGAAGAAAATGGCGTGTGTAGTTTGGTTCGTTTACCTAAGGGTGATCACAGATTACATTCTAATTGAGCCTTTGAAACCAATAAGGACGCGAATGAAGCTCTCGAGCATGATAAGGCTGGAATGGTGACCTCTGGAAACAGTTTTTATGACCGTGATTATCACGTCCCGTTCACTGCCGGCATGTATATGTCAAGTGTCAAACCTGTTCTTGCTGTTGTTGTCAAATTGGAAAGTGAATATATTTGTAGGTCCTTAGTTCTCAAATAGATAATCTAAGCCTATCCCAAATTCTCTATATCGCTACTTTATACTATTAATAACCTATTTCTTATCTCGTCTTTTCGCGCAAGTAATGTTCTGATCTTATCCGAATGTTCTCAGTGTAATGTTACCAGCTATAAGTTACAATTACTTACTGCAGGTTTTCTTCAACAGGAAACCCGACCAAGCTACCGCCAGCGAAAAAAAAGCGCATTGAAAAGTTTAAACGAGAAACAGAGTCTCACCCGGTTAAGATGCAACGCAAAGAATAATACTGTCCAGGATGATAACATCTGAGCTGTCGTCAATGCCGTGTGTGAATTGGACCCGAAGAACTACGGTGATGCAATGATGAGTCAAGGAAGCATATATGGATGACAGCTGTATCGGGAGAGTTAAAGGCTTTGGAAGAAAACGGTGTGGGAAGTGGTTATACCAGCTACCGGCTCACATGTCTTGCACAAGAAGTGGGTGTTCAGGACTAAGACGGATGCGAATGATGAAGAAGAGTGAGACAAGGTTCATCTCGTCGCATACGAGAACGATTAACTTTTTGGTGTCGATTATACACTAACACTTGCTGCAGTGATGGAGATTAGCACAGTAAAGGCGATACTGGTTTTGTAACGACGATGGAACGTGCAGGAATGTCATGGAGATGTGCTGAATGCATATGTCAAAGCAGAAAAAGAACCGCATTTGGACTTTATATGAAGGCTTCAAACGAGATGAGGATTGATGATATAGAACTGAAGAGACATGGTGTGAAGACACAATTAAGCTGGAGATACCTGCTGAAGAAAACATTGTAGATATGAAACAGACTGGCAGACTCTGGAACAAGCTATTGCACTCAAGACTGTTCAAGGCCGGATTTAGGCAATGCACGACTGATATGTGTCTATACTGTAGAGTATGGACTGGAGATGGCAAAAGGAGTAAAAAGAATCCCAGTTGTTGGAGCGTGCAATGGCTGCAACTTCCAATAAAAAGAACACCTACCTGTGACGGCCGCGAATGCAGTGCAAGCGTGAAAGATTTTCAGGCTTTGATAAGAAGATTCCTTTGGATCGCGCGCTATACGAAACCGGGTATATGTTTTGCAGTACACGGGCCACACGAAGAGAGGAGACGTCTACTATGGATGACTGGAAGATGGCGAAGCGTATGGAAGGTACTTGAAGGAGAACAAGATGTTGAAGTTGCAGATAGGTGGCGTCGGAGTATTGTCTGGTGATGTCAAGATTGTAAGATGGAGCAACTCCAATTTCGTGGCTGACAAGTCAAGTCTGACCGTGAGTCTGTCGGGATGTGTGGTGATAGATGGTGCTGTGGCTTTGTGAATCGTGCGAGAAATAGACCGGCGTCTCACTGAGTACAATGAAAACCGAATATATTGCGGCTTCACAGCCTGGCGTTGAATTGCTGCGACTAGGAGAATTATTTCAAGAGCTAAAAAGGTCAACGGTATCAAAATTGTAAAATGAATATGGCCAATCAAGTGGCGATTAAGCAACATGAAAGCGAGAGATTACGGCAGGTGCCAAGTACGTGGGTATTCGTTTCAAGTCTATCTGCAACTAAGCTCACGACAAGGTTGTTCAGCAATCTTTTTGAAGTCTGGAGAGATGATTGCAGATTTATTGACGGAGGCCTTCCCGTGCCACGGATTGCTGAATTACGTGACATTTTATAACTCAAAGATTATGCATGTTCTGGGCGAGGAGGATTGTAAGAATCTGTAGGCTTCATCAGGTGAGCTATTGACCAGATTTGCTTGCCACATGTCAAGTGGCCCGCACTATTCCACTTCGCGGGCGGATAAGGCACAAGGCTTTCATGTCTATGCATGTTCTAGTAGAAAAACAACATAAACAATATCCGATCACTTTCACTTCTACCTATTTCTGCTCAAATACAATTCCTACTTTCAACAGATTTTAATGGCTATCAGGAGCTCTTGCACGAAAATTGGAGATAAATGGTTTCTAACGGCTCGCAGAATTAGCATTTATGATACCAGTCAAAACTATTCTGTATATATTGAAAAAGGAGTTTAGGTGTCGCACCTCGGTCCGTAATCGTAATAAATGTTTGAATGCCGCGTTACCAAGGTAGAAGTGTCACCCGAATAGCAGATGACAATTTCGAATGCACCCGAAGAAACAGGTGTAGTGATGTAGGGTAGTGACACATAAAGCATGCAAGCGGCAAATACGATCCTTATATTGATTGATAATCTTGCTACCTAATGATGTAATTTGAGCTTTCGGACGATATACGCTGTACGTATCGTCTAATCATGGGGTATTCTCACTCCGTCTTTTTTCTGCTCAAGTTCTGAAATCTCATTTCAGTCCTTAGATCGCTATTAGTTATTGTACCTAATGACCCCCTGAAATCCGCATTGCACATGAGACTCACAAATGCTTGGCCAAACTTTCTTGAACAAAGATTTCTTTTTTATCTTTGCAAGTGAGCTTACAATATATCCAAATTTCTATTAGTGGGGCGAATTTCAGACACACACTCCACCAGTCAATCTAGGTACCGACGAAAAATTATTCGAGAATACACAAGAGGCTGTCAATACAGAGTTTTTGGTCGTGAAATGCTGGAGTAGAGCACTGCGCGATATCCGTTGAATTTGTCAATGCCTTCAGCATCTCAGGGACTTTGCTACCCTGTCGTAGAGCATCTTACAAAATAGAGAAGCAGTAGTAAGGAGGTAATGAATACCAAAAGATTTGAAACCTGGTCGCAAACTACCTCGGACAATATCTGTACACAGTTACAGGGATACATCTGAAAAGAAAAAAAAGTAACCTTAATTTTAGGCCCGTAGTTTACTTTTAGCTAATCAAAGCCTTCTCTGAAAGAATTCTCGAAATAATGATGTTATGACATTACTTATATTCGTATCCTGAGTAATCTTCTCAGAATATATTTGGACGCTCTGTAAGGATTCGTGTGTATGTAATTCCTCTTCGTGTTGGGTTGGGACGAGCCTTTCATGCATGATATTGTGAGTTCGAATAAGCGTTAAAATTTGCCACAACCAGATAGTGTCAGAATCTGTAAGTTTCAGCGGTGAGCATATGACCAGATTTTTTTGTCACAGGTCATGTGCGCCCGCAATATTCCGCTTCGCGGGCGGATAAAGCGCAAGGCTCTCTTGCGCATGAATGTTCTAGTAGGTTAACAAATAGAGAATATATTTCACTTCTACTTCTACCTACTTCTGCTCAAGTGCAGTCTACTTTTAACAGATAGATCACCAGATCCATTGCACGAGTACGGCTTTCATTGCAAGACTAAATTGTAGCGTGATACTTGTCGATGATGTTCAAGAGATGTTGTGTGTTGCTAATGTAAGGTATGACTCTGATATGGCTGCTTGCTATATCGAAGTGCCCTAGTATGTCTAAGCAATATCCTTTGAAATGTTGAATGATGCGCTGTAGACAGACATAAAACCTTTCCGTTTCACATATTTTGAATACCGTGTTATTTAGCCTGCCTGCTTCAGTTTTCGTCAATAACGCAGCTACAAGCAGAAGTCTGAGCTCAATATGATCTAGCCTAGCTTTTGGATATAAACTAAACTTTGGACGAGCTGATATACACAACGTGGGCATGCAGGTATAGAGCTATTGTGGTAGCTACTCCAAATTATGATGTAGCTTCGTTAGAATGCAGCCCAGGGGCCTGAAGGCATCTAAGAATGGGTCGCAGCTCATGTCGGACGAAGATGCTCTCGCCGACTCCCCGGGACTCGGCGAGTAAGCAAAGGATCAGTGCGCGGTCGTTACTTCAGAAGCGAAAACTGCCCAAGGTTCAGGAGTTTCAGGGTTGCAAGGTGCAAGTGTCGCACAAAGTATAGGTAAGACTACAGACAAAAGAGGCAAAGTCTTAAATGCATAATATATTCACTTCTACTTTCGCCACCAACTATTCAAGCAGCTTTAGCGCCCCGTGCATATCGAACAGGTTATGAGCCCAACGCCAATGGACAAAGCTGCTCAGCATGACGTCCAAGCGTCAGCACGACCCAAGTTGACGACGAAGGAGCCGGTATAGCCTCCAGCGTGGGCAAGGGCATGGACAGGCTGCTGGAACTGATAAAGGATTTAAAAGGTGATATGGGAGCTCGCCTTAATAGGCATGAGGCTCGCCGAGTCGAGTACGATCAAGCGTCGGATGCGTCCGCCGGTAGCAGCACCTTCCGCACGAACGTGGAGGCGCTCTCGGGACTCAAGCGTAACATGACTCTGGCCTCCCTCGAAGACGAAGTCATGCCTGGATCAGCGCGACAACACGCAGCAGAACCAAGGCAACGAAGAATAGGTGGAGGAGGAGGCGGGATGGACTTGCCCCCCAAGCGCCACAAGGATCGGTGTTCGGCCCTGTTCCAACCCCGGCCTATTTTGCGCCGCAGAGGCCCCTGCATATCAGGGTCCTGAAGCTCGCGACAGAAAACTTCGAAGGCAAGGAGGTATACCCTGGACTCGGATCAGCCTTCCCTCCATGGGGGAAACGATTCCTTCGCCGAGTTCGAGTCGCCGAGGAACTTAGCGGGTGCAGCTAGTCCGAGGATATTAGGTTGGATGTTCTTGGTCGGTACTTGACTGGAAAGGCTGGTCAGCATTTCCACAGTCAAGTGGACACATGGTATGCAGAAAACCCACAAGTATGGTACTCGATGGACTGTATGATCTTAAAGTTTGGACCCAGGATCTCGAAGTCACAGTCTTTCAAGCTGTTCACGTCCAAAAAAAAGGAGTCGGTGTCGTGGAACGACCATATGTTGTATCTAATGGCGGTCAGCGACGCAGTCGGTGGAGCGCAAGACCAAGTTCTTGAAAACATAGCCAAGTATGCGAGCTCAGGTACCGAGCTTCAAGGTGCTCTACTCGCGCGATGCAATCCTCGTCGAGAGGATTGCATAAGGCAAGCCGAAGAACTGGTTCATTTCGCCCAGTTAAACGACGCAGCGATACGACTGGGGTCTAAGCCAACAGTGGCTGTCGTCAAGTGCAACGAACCTCGACGGCGTAGAAACGAGACAGAGCGCAAGGGCAAGAAGCATGGCGCCGGCTATAAGTGTGGCAAGGAAGGCCATTACAAGCGCGACTGTACCAGCGAGGTGAAAAAGAACTTTACACTGGCTATAGCGGACGGGATGGACGCCACCAGCCAATGGATATTGAACACTGGGTCGAGTCGTCACTTGGTGACGACAAAGTCGCAGCTGAGCAATGCGGCGAAGTACGACGAAGAGTGTTCATTCCCAAATGAAGAAAGCCTTCGTATGCATCTAAAGGGTACCGCTGAGTTCGTGGTCATTGTTGACGGCGAAGCTCGCCAAGTCAAAGTACTCGGCACGTATTACGCCGAGAACCTGCCGTTCAACATCATATCCTGTGGGAGGATTGAGGAGCGGGGATGTGAACTACGCTACCACGGGCATCAACGTTGGGTCGTCCGCCGAAGCGATGGATGTAAGATTCTCGACGCTCATAAGGACACAAACAATGTGTTGGTGGTGCGAGTTGTCGACCACAAAGCTGAGCAAGCTGACGCGTGTGTGGTTGCGGCGCTAGCTGAGGAAGCCTACTTGACTTCCACTTGCGATTCGCCTACCTTGCGTACGACACAGTCGAGTTGATGGAAAGTGACCCACGTAGTGGAATACGGCTCACGGATAGAGAGCGGCCGACTTGCTTGACTTGTGCGCAAGGTAAACAGCGACGCAACAAGAAGTCGAAGAAGGACACGGGTGAGAACGCGCCCATTGATCGAGTCGGAGGGGTCATATGCAGCGATATCAAGGGACCAATTACTCCGGTCGGTAGGCTGGGGAACTGATACTTGATCAACATTGTTGATCACAAGAGTAACTACTGCCGCGTGTTCCTCGCCAAGTCGAAGGACAAGGCGACCAAGCAGTTTGAACAATTCATGGCCTACTTCGAAAAGAGCTTCCACTGCAAGGTTCACTGTCTTCAAACAGATGGAGGAGACGAGTACAAAGTGGTCGACCCGTCTTCTAAGAACGCGGGTGTGCGACGCCAAGTATCAGAGGCTGACAACCAAGCGTCCAATGGAAAAGTTGAGCGCATGCATCAAATATTGATGAACATAAAGCGCTCAATGATTTTTCGTTCCGGGCTGCCTCTGAGCTTCTGGGGTGATGCAGTCGAGTACGCGACATACATTCTTAACCGCAGTCCGACTCGAAGTAATGAAGATCGAGTGTCACCTATCCAAGTTCTTACGGGTATCGAGCCCAAGCTGACTGATATTGTCATCTTTGGCTCGCCGTGTACCACTATCCGGACCTCAAAACACAAGACACTTGACAGGCGCGGAGTGGCTAGGTTGATCAACCGCGAGAGCGACGAAGTTAAGGGATACCCTGTTCTATTTACGAAGGATCGCGTGGTACGCACTAAACAGCACGTACAAAACATCAAGACACTGAGCGAAGACGCAAACGTGCAGCTCATTCGCCAAGCAGACGAGAAAGCTGAGAGCATGGACAAGTCATTTGAGTCCGGTTCAACTCATATGATTCCTAAGATGAATTCGATGAGCCAAGACACAATGTAGGACATCGGGAGGAGCCGCAAGCGGACTTCAGGAAGCCCAAGACGCGTGGTAAGCGCGGCGGGCAAGGGAAGAGGACAATTACCACAGCAGTCGTCAAGACACCGCGCATGACAACGCGATACGGTGGGACGAAGAATCCGCCACGTGAGATAATCGGTGCAATTTATCGCGTGGACCTAGCAAACTGGAATTCAGCTATGAAAAGTGACAAGCGCGTGGAATGGGAGCGCGCTGCACACTCTGAGATTGTTGTCGCTGGAAGCAAACGATACTTGGGAACTGGTGTCGCGCTCCAAGGAGATGCGTCCACTCCACACGATATGGGTCTTCAAGACGAAGACGGACGCAGATGGGAACGTCGAGTGCTACAAAGCACGCATGGAAGCGTGTGGAAACGAAGAGTCGTTCGGCAAAGAATACACGCTGACGTTTGCCGCTGTCATGGATATGACGACGGGCAAGGTCATCCTGGCGCTTTTGCAGATATGGGGTGTGCCAGCTCGACATGGCGACGTGCCTAATAGATACGTCAAGGCCCCGACGGAGCCGGACCTTAATATGTACCTGTATGTCCCTCAGGGAATGAAGGGAGTGAAAAGGAGACTCGGTGACTCGGCGCTGATCGCGCTGGGCAAGTGGTACTACAGCTTAAGCGAAGTCTTTATGGGCTTAAGCAAGCTGGGCGATTATGGTCTCATCTACTGCACTCGGAGCTGCTACAAGTAGGCTTCGTGCAGTGCGTGGCTGACTCGTGTCTCTACTTCGAGGTTACTGGAGAGGACAAGACTGTAGTCGGGGTGTAAGTCGACGACTTACTGGCAACAGCGACATCGCAGGAGCGAGTGGAAGAGGTGTTTGTACTCTTAACAATCCTGCAGATCAAGGATCTGGGGACGGAGAACAATTTTTGGGTATGCGAATAACTCACTCAGCTGATTTCGGATACGAACTGGACCAAGAAGCGACAATCCCCGAGATGCTGATGAAGTGCGGGATACAAGACGCGCACTCGGTGATGACACCTATCGGGCTTGACCACGACAACAATACGCGCGAGGTGGACGCATTACTACCAAAAGAGGGCGCGGTTGGTGCTGCATCGGTGCAGAAGTGCCAATCGATCGTTGGATCACTTTTATGGATAGCTCGCTGTACGCGCCCAGACATCGCGTATACAGTACATCGAGCAACACGGCGGGCTCACGCGTCAACTACAAGCGATTAGCAGTTAGCCAAGAGAATCGCTAGGTACCTAAAGGGTACCATGGACGTCAAGCTTCGGCTTGGAAAAAGAAAAGCTGAACGAAACTCAGTAGTACAACTCACTAGCACGATCGATGCGGACTTTGCAGGAGATAAGCCCAGCCGGAAGTCGGTAAGTGGCGCTAAATTTCGCGTGGGCGGTATGATGATTGGCTGGACTTGCCGCAAGAAGGCCGCCGTATCAATATCGACTATGGAAGCCGAGTTCACGTCGGCGTCACACGCCGGGCAAGAATTACTAGGTCTGCGAGAACTTCTTTCCGAGCTGGGTTTTGTAGTGGAACTGCCCATGAAAATGGAAATGGACAACCAAGCGACCATTCGCCAAATGGAAAACGAAGAGAGCTCGGCGCGCGCCAAGTATATTGATATGAAGCTCAAGTTTATCATGGACTACGCCAAGAAAGGAATATTAAAGCCCGTCTATGTGTTAACTGAGATGATAGCAGCTGATCTGCTTACTAAAGCATTTAGCGCCGCTCGGTTGCGATCGCTTATGAAGATGTGCTCCCTGTATCGTACCGGGACGGATTCAAGCAAGCGCGCAGTGAGTAACACACAGCACCGTGAGGAAGGATTATCGGAAGAAGTTGCTCTCGCCGACTCCCCGGGACTCGGCGACTAAGAAAAGGATCACGGCGCGGTAGTTACGTCAGTAGCGGAAACTGTCCAAGGTTCAGGAGTTTCAGGGTTGCAAGGCGCAAGTGTCGCACAAAGGATAGGTAAGACTACAGACAAAAGAGGTAAGTCTTAAATGCATAATATATTCACTTCTACTTTCGCCACCAACTATTCAAGCAGCTTTAGCGCCCCGTGCATATCGAACAGCTCACCACTCAGTGTCATCTCCAACCGACGCTGTTAAACACATTTTTTGCTATACTCCAGCTATGACTATAACTCCGATTTCTCCAACAACTGCTACCTGCTATGTTGAATTTAACATTTTGTTAAAAAGCCGTCAGATGTAGCAGAGATATACAGCAACGCAGCTAAATTTGGGTGGTGTACAGTACTGGTACACGGGAGCGAAAATGGTGTGGATGCTTGGGCCTGATTGGCAAACTGTGTTTATCCTAACCATTAGTTTAGCCTAAGTATCAAGTACGACTACAAACCTAAAACGTAAACTTAAGTCCATTCAACAAATAGAAATGATAAAACTCATCGGGTGGAGCTTTCGGCTTTTTGGCTAAAGTTAATCCTGATTTTTGTTAAAAGTAGACTGCACTTGAGCAGAAGTAGGTAGAAGTAAAAGTAAAATTTATTGTCCATTTGTTAACCTACTAGAACATTCATGCGCAAGAGAGCCTTGCGCTTTATCCGCCCGCGAAGCGGAATATTGCGGGCGCACATGATCTGTGACAAACAAATCTGTTCATTGGCTCACCGCTGAAACTCACAGATTCTAACACTCCTCTTCGCCCGTACTTTGCACGATCTTCAAGTTGAACATGTCACGTAGTTCATCAATCCGTGGCGCGGGTAGGGCATTCGTCAATAAATCTGCAATCATCTCACCAGACTTCACGAAAATTGGCTGAACAACTTGGGCATGAGCGTAGTGGCAGATAAACTTGAAACGAATATCTACATGCTTGGCACTTGCCGTACTCTTCTCGCTTTCCAGTTGCTTGATCGACTCTTGATTATCCATCTTCATTTTCATCGGCTCAGCAATCTTGATACCTAGCTCTTAAAATAATGGTCTTAATCCCAACAATTCACGACCAGCTTGTGAAGCCGCAATGAATTCGGCCTTCATTGTGCTCAGTGATACCCCAGTATGTTTCTTGCACGACGACAAAACCACAGCACCATCTATCATCACCACACATCCCAACACAGACTTTCGGTCAGACTTGTCAGCCGCGAAATCAGCGTCGCTCCAGCTTTCAATCTTGACATCACCAGACGATACTCCAATGCCGCCTATCTGCAACTTTAATATCTTGGTCCCCTTCAAGTACCTTGAAACACGCTTCGCCAACTTCCAGTCGTCCATAGTAGGCTTGTGCGTTTGTCGAGTCACCCTGCGTACCACAAAACATAAATCCGGTCTCGTACAGCGCGCAATCCAAAGTAATATTCCTACCAGAGACTGAAAATCCTTTACGCTTGCATTACCATTCGAGGCCGTCACAGGTAGGTATTCTGGCTCCTGGGAGTTGCAGTCATTGAACTCTTGAACAATTGGAGCTCGTAATCCGTTTGCCGTCTCCAGTCCATACTCTTTGAGAAGTAAATCGATGGAAACTTCTTGGTCCAAAACGTATCCAACTTCATCATTTAGCAAGATTCGAATACCAAGAAACTTATTCACCACTCCCAAATCCTTGATTTCCAGTGCTGACATCTCTTTGAAAAACTTGTCCACTGCATCCCTGGATTTTCCTGTTACAAGGAGGTCGTCCACGTAGACTCCTACAATGGTGAGCTCGTCTTCGTCCTTCTTAAAGTATAGACACATATCCGTCTTGCATTGAGTAAACCCGGCCTCGCACAATCTCGAGTGCAATAGCTTGCTCTAGATTCTACCAGCCTGTTTCAAACCATACAATGATTTCTTCAGTAGTAAGGCCAGCTTACTTCAGTCACTCACACCATATCTCTTCATCTCAATCTTCATCCCTTTTGGATCCTTCATGTAAACGTCCAACTGCGGTTCCTTTTCTGCTTTGAAATATGCATTCAGCACATCTCCATGACGTGCCGGCAGGTTCCATCGTCGTGATAAAACCAGTATCACCTTGACTGTGCTGAGCTCCATCACTGCGGCAAATGTCAGTGTGTAGTCGACACCGAAAAGCTGTTCGTTCCCGCATGCGACGAGTCGAGCCTTTTATCGCTCGACGTCACCATTCGCATCCGTCTTGGTTTTGAAAACCCACTTGTTGTGTAAAACATGTGAACATGTAGGTGGTATCAGCACGTCCCACACTCCGTTTTCTTCCAAAGCCTTTAATTCTACCGATACAGCTGTCATCCATTTATGCTTTCGTTGACTCATCATTGCTTCACCGTAGTTCTTCGGCTCCAATTCACACACGGCATTGACAACACCTCGGATGTTCTTATCTTTAACAAAATCACTCTTGGCGTTGCATCTTGACCGGTTGAGGTATCGGTCACGCGTCCATCTAGACGGTAGATTCCTTTTTCCAGTTTAACCTCTTCAATACGCTTTTCTTCTGGTCGAAGATATCCTGGTCACGTTTCCTTGTTTCACCCATATCGTCGAGCTCCTCCTGATCGACGATTCCTTTCAAAAACCTCGATAATTGACAGTTCTGATTGTCATTTAACGTTTCCCCATTCCGAACATGCTGGGTGACCATCACGATTCGATCCTTCGGAATATAGACTCTACATCCCTTCATCTCATCGCTCTTTCCAATTATTAGAGCCGCCTTCCCACGTTCGCCCAGGGACTTCTTGAATATTTGTGCACTGTACATGGTGAGCCAAACACCACAATGTCGCTCAAGACCGGTTTCCTATTGGTGATCATCTCAATTGGAGACACGTGCCTTATGTTACCTCTAGTAGGACTCCTGTTCAAAATGTAAACTGCATGCTCGGCAGCATCACCCCAAAATCTCAAAGCCAAACCACTAGCAAAAACCATGCTGCGCACCATATTCATTATGGTTCTGTGTATACGCTCAGCTTTACCATTGCTGGCCTGATTATTCGGTTCACTCACTTAACGTAAAACTCCAGTTGTTTTACAGAACATGTCTAGTGTATTGTACTCTCCACCTCCATCAGTACGTTAGACGTGAATTCGACAATGAAATTGTCGCTCGAACGCAGCCAGAAAATGCTTGAACTTCATGGCAGCGGCTTCTTTATTTTTCGCTAGAAAAACACGGCAATAGTTGGACCGATGGTCGAAAAAGTTAATCAGGTATCGATTGCCAAGACGGTCACGCGGAGTCATCGGACCCTTTAGGTCGAAGAAAATCACTCCTCCAATGACATCAATTGGCGAGTTTTTGCCGGTGTCTTTGTTTGATTGTACGCTTTTGATTTGTTTCCCTTGAGCGCAAGCCAAACAGGATTCTCGCTTAGTATCGTAGTTTGATACAGGAAGCAGGCTCGGGCCATCATGATAATCGTGTCATAGCAAAATGATGAAACTCAACCAGTGTGCCACACTGAACATTCTAATCGGATTCATGTTCAGATCTGGCCAGCACTGTCATAATGCCATCCGT
The DNA here is from genome assembly GCA_902706625.1 of Albugo laibachii. Taxonomy (NCBI): domain Eukaryota; phylum Oomycota; class Peronosporomycetes; order Albuginales; family Albuginaceae; genus Albugo; species Albugo laibachii. Next base: position 66,098 of record CACSLJ010000029.1, on the reverse strand, counting down.
AGTAGATCCACATCCACGAAATTTGTCATCGTAGACTCCAACGAAAAATACGTCGTTCCCACGATCAACGTCCATGACTGCCACGCCTCCTGTGCAGGAAACCAAAACACGCCTCCCTTCGCGATATTCGAGTACTCACCCGTTTTGTTCGAGCTTACCATAAGAAATAATATATCGCTTTAGGTTTTCGGCGTACTGAACATCCAGAAGCCGAACGGTATTCCGAACACCCAGTGCCTTGACCGTGATCACCACGCTTCCTTGATTAGTGATCCGAAGAGGATCTCCATCGGATGCAGCCGTCAGACATTCGCTGTTGAAGTCAACAGGGTTTTCCAACTAATTTAAGTCATTCACCAGATGTCGACTTGATCCACTATCTAGGATCCGATGGCTCGTTGACGTTGCTCCACGGCTGCCAATCGCAAGGGTAAAGTCTTCTTGTTGAACTTTCTTCTTTCGGTAAGGACATGTAGCCTTCAGGTGACCCACTTTACCAGATCGATAGCACTTTTTCAAACTTTGATGGTCAATTTTTCTTTGTTCTTCTGAAGGTCTTTCTTGGGTCCACAGCATCCACCACGTCACGACCGAAATGTTTCGTGCGCGCCTCAATCTCCGTAGACTGTGCAAACTGGCACAACTCCTCCACTTGCCGTAAATAATACATAAGATGGATGTCTAGTCGGGACAACATCATCATTATCGCTGATGGATCCGCATAATGGACAATGTTTTCCCAAAACAAGGTTGTCAGCACCTCCACAAGCATCGCTTACGGCTGTCAGATACAGAAAATGATCTGTCCAGCTCCGATGTACAGCCTTTGGCGCCGTGAACAACTTCATGCTTTGGGCTGGTGTAATCTTGGTGGAAAAGGTCTGAAGTAATCTTTGCATTGCATGCTCCAAGGTTTGGGTTCTCTGACCACCAACATTCCACCTGTCGGCGGTAGTACTTTTGCGCCGTACCCGCAAGGCGTTCGTCGAGGACATCGACCTTAATATCTTCATACCACGAGAATCTACACGCATGCTCAGAGAAACTGATTTGTCGTACAAACTCCTTTCCCCATTCGATAAATCCACTTCCAAGCCCATGATAAATCGCTTTGTCATCAAATGGCTGCAGAACCTACCTTCTTTGCTGACTATCTGGCACTCCTTCAATTTGACGCTCGGGGTGTACAAAGCCAGAATGTTGTATACCCCTATCTGGGTAGTGATAGTCCGGCAGACGCTGCCCATGAACACCTAGTTCAGGTGCCTGACCCATTTCATAGTTGCCGGCATCCTGAGCTGGACGTCAAGCACTAAACTAGGTTGCTGGCGATAGATTTGGAGACCTCTTGGAAGAAGGGTATCGCTACAAAGCCTGGAGGTTCATCGCTGCTCCAACTCCAAAAACCGAATCAAAAACACTTGATTCCAAAAGTCCTTTCGGTGCTGTCTCCTTTTCCGGATTGTGAGTATTCCATCCTGCACATCTATTCAGACAAGTCTCCGAGCATAGCGAGCACCTCCAACTTTTCTTCATGGATGTGGTCAGTGGCTCTTTCGCTACTGTCGACCACATCAGCAGGTGCAGCTGATCTGGCTTCATCAACAATCCGATCCGTTGGGCTCATAACCTGTTGAAAGTAGACTGCACTTGAGCAGAAGTAGGTAGAAGTAAAAGTAAAATATATTCACAATTTGTTAACCTACTAGAACATGCATGCGCAAGACAGCCTTGCGCTTTATCCGCTCGTGAAGTGGGATAGTGCGGGCGCACATGACCTGTGACAAACAAATCTGGTCATTAGCTCACCGCTGAAACTCACAGATTCTAACAATTTTGCTACTTTTCTGTACTTTTTATGGAAAAGTTTAACTATAACAATCGTCAGTAGACCACTCCGGCAGTTAGTGTGGAATACACCTATTATTGAGGTTTATTCTATAGTTGTATAGAATTATCGGATACAACGTACTATTAGCTTTGTTGATAGGTTTAGGCTGGAAAAGTCTATAACACAGTAAAGACCGACATATTTCGTAAAGACTTAGTAAAAGAAGAATTAACTGACAAACTGCAAGAAAACACTAGAAATCTCTCGGCTACCTAGTTTTTGCGATATGAACGTTACTGCAACACTGTGCCGTCTTGAACAAGAGCGAGCAGCAGGATTAGAGAGTCTTCGACAGTGTGCTCAAGTGAATGGAGCAATTGTGGAGCAGTTTGAAGATCGTAGTGACTCTGATTCTCCGGTATATGATGAATATTTCCAAAGTGGTGGTAGTGATGCTATTGCATCTCTTACCAACTTCTCGGACGATGAATTTCATGTGTTATGGTCCACAATTGAAGACGTAATAGTTCTAGCATGGACTACAGGTCGCGATCAAAAGTGCAAAGTGATGCCCAAAGACGCATATATGATGACATTGTGTGTTTTAAAGCATTACGGTACATGGGATACACATGCTCTCGACTTTATTATTGCAGCCAGCACCTTTCAGAAAATGATAATGAGGGTTATATCTCTTATCGAACAGCCTCTTTATCAAATATTTATAAAATGTGTAAAAATGGTGGATCAAAGAGCTAAAACTCAATTATTTACGAATTACCGCTATGCATTGTATGCAAGCGACGTGAAGTTTCAGCCAAGTAATCGCCCCAGTGGTCGATTCGATGAAACGAAACAATATTTCTCGAACAAGCACAAGATGTATGGCTTGAAGCTAGAGGCTTCAGTATCCTATCCTGGTATCTGCGTTGGTCTCTCTCGTTGTTATCCTGGCTCCATATCCGATCTGACTATCTTCGTTCAAAGAGAAGACTTTCACCTACAAATGTTACAAAAATCGAACGAAGAACTGCTTGAGGAAGATAATGGCGAAGGTTGGGAAAATTATAGCCACATGTGGGCTGTTCTTGTTGACAAAGGCTACCAAGGATCACAAAGTTTTATACGAGCTATCCATCCAAAGAAAAAACCAATCAGAGGAAATCTTACAGTCGAAGACACTCAACGTAACATCCGAGTATCGTCTGATCGTGTCCTTGTTGAAAACTACTTTGGACGTGTAACTGCATTGTGGAAGATATCGAGAAGTACTTATAAATGGAGTGAAGCAAGTTATGACAGCATATCTCGACTTACATTTGCTCTAACCAACTTTAATGTCTCTCTTATGAGTCTACGTGCAAGCGATGGCGAGTTTTATAAGTCAGCACTGGCAAAATATTACTCACAAGGTGAGTATAGCGTCAATATTCGCGCTACAACGCAAGCCAATTATCGTAAACGACGCGCAGCAAGGCTTCGAACAGAGAGATTGGTTCAAGCAAGCACAGGCCAGCGTCGGATACAGTACTACAATATTCGAGACAGTATGTTGAGTTCATCATTTGGTCATAACTCACAATACTCGCAACAATCAAATGCAGACGTTTAGCTATGTTTTAGTGATTAATGCGACAGTCACAAATATAAAACATTTGCCATTCAGCCAGTTCACTATTGCGATTAAAACAACGCTGTATTCGATGACATACTAATAAATGGAGTGCATAATGGGCACTAACAAACGCATTTCTTCGCTATGCAATAATCTACCGGGAGACCGAACAGCTGATATTTAAGTCATCTCGGTGGTCAATTACGAAATGCGAATTCACTCTGTAAATGCGCAGTGTTGTATAACAGAAGTCTGAGCCAGTTATATCGTTGATATATGATGTTTTTCGCAAACATTTTCATATGTCGAAAAGATTGACATATTTCTCAAAAACAAAAGGTGTGCGAAGAACAGCTGTAATTTCGAATATAACTTAGTAATGTCACAAATGAGTGCGTTATTTACATAAATCTCCTTAACTGATTTTGTTATCTGGTAATTGGAGATGACCTAACATCGACGCTAACAGCTTTTGAGAATATTTAAGTCAACTCATCCAGGAATACTGCATACCATATCAATGACACTTTTCATACGATAGCCTACATGAAAGGAGCGCTGATAAATCGCTAGATATGGCCACAAAAAAGGCCAAATCATCATTCTTCTTCCTCAAGGTCATCACACGTGAAGTGTGACTTCGTGCAAAGGGTAGAAAGAGGAACGGAAACAGCTATTGCTCGACATCATGAGACCACAAATAACTTAAAAGTACCCGTAGCACTCTTTGTGTGCAGTAGATTCGATTGTGTAGCTTTCTTTTTAGTATCTTCGTGAAGAACCTATTGTCCTACAGTATACAAGTGAAGCCCACTTCATCATCGAAGAATAAAATGCATGTCATGCAAAGGATCAGAAACAATCTGAGAATTTCGGCATTTTCGACATTCCTAGCCGTCACCACTTCTGCGGCGCCCTGGCCAATAATCTCTCAACTCTTTGCATGTTAGTAATGGCCTCTGGTACTCGTACTTGTTCCAGTGTGTGACCACTGAGAGCTACTAAATTCACACATTGAATCTTCCCACATTGATTGTACACTAGGAGTAATTACAAATCAAATGAGCATATCATGAAAATACCGTTTCCAAGGCCACGAATGAGTTGACAGAAACATTCAGTAAGGAGTTACGAGAGGCTCCAACGTGTTATATAACCGCAAATTCTACATCAACAATCCAATTAAACTGAGAACATAGATTGAAAGAACAGAAAATTGGCTAGTTTCTTGTATACAATAGTGGGGTGACAAAAACAGCTTCAGCTTCGCTCACTTTTCCATGGTTTTCTCCCTGTAAAAGCAGACATATATGCTGCGGTTTAATTGCAATCAGGTTCTGAAGCTTCTAGTATGTTACGAATGGAGCAGAAGATTTTGTCGATGAACCCAACGCAAGCGTTGGCCTTCCCTTTACAGTGATCTGTGAAGATCTGTTACGTCCGAAGGGATCAAAGTGCATGTGGAACGGGAAAGAGATGTACAAACATTCTTCACCGCGGGTGGGTTTGCATTTACCTACGCCGATTTAGTTACGGGTACCGCGTGTGTCGAATTGATTAAATTGGACGATACAGTATTGATCATGATGCGGCTGGACGTCCACACAGGGACTGAATGGAATAATATGCTTATAAAGTATTTCGATTGGCTAAGCGTCATATGAGGATTGAACTAGTGATTTTAGGGATTAGAAACAGAGCTTGCCTGATTACATAGCCTGCGCTGCAGGATGGTGGGCAAAGAATCCAATAGTGTAGTACCTGGTGCATTAATACAGTACCGTGATCTCCGAATGAACAACGCGAATAACAAAGTATTCTCTTGAAGTGCCGACACTGTATGTAGAATCAACCTGTTACAAACAGGAAATTCTTTAATCACGTTTAGCGCATCGCATGCTAACAACATCGAGAACAACAATCAATGAACGCCAGACATGATAATAATATCTTAAGAAAGTTACCAGAACCTTAGTGTACTTATTGAACTTGACTAGTTTTTGTTACAAGGATCCAGCGATTTTCGCTAAACATTGGACATTTCCTCATGCTGATTGCACTACAAGCGAGCATCTTCGCTCATAAGAGATATTCTTGCTGTGCGTGGCTAGTGACATGGAAACTAAACTTGCACGTTACAATCCACAGGTGCATGTATTTTCTTGTGGGGCAAAAACGGATGAGATGTATAAACATCAATATCTCATCAGCATGATCCCAACCTATCAAATGTCTTTCAAGAAATTTCCCGCGTAAAATTTTGCTTGGGCTTACTTTTCGTGGATGTCACACATACTGTATCATAATCTACTCAAGAATCTAATAGTCAAGCGCAAGAAATCCTCAGAGTTGGATACTGGCGAGTTGATAAAAGCAATGCTTCCATTACTTGCGTTCCTCTAGCATCAAATCGTTAGTATCGTTGCTTAGATGACAGGTTAACTATATTGACATAAGGGATGTGGAGAAATAGAGAGTTGGCACGCAAGCGATGTCGGTTTCTGATGTGAGGCAAAAATTGTAGAATGTGTTTAGTGCTAGCTGAACATCAAATGCTTTCCGCCTAAGCTCAGTGTCATCACATTGTTATTTGTGCCTACTTGGTATGAACACTTCTTTTGGTTCAATCAGCCTATATAAACGACAGTTAGTTCAACGTTCCGTATAAGAGGTTTCTTCAGCTTTGCTCATAAGCGGGCACGTACACGCTCAATGGCTCCGTCAGACTCCCAACCTGCTTTCCTGGATGATTTGGAAGGGTACAGAAAAATCAAAGAAACTTGTACAATGCCCATTGACAGCGCAATGATATTGGGGATAATGATCCACGGGTCCTTGAGCATGCATCCGTATAACGACCATACACTTCCCGAAATGAGATTCATCACAGACATGCCGAATGGAAGACACGACGCGTCTTTCCGTTCCAGTATATCACGAATTTGCATTAATGGAGAGGATGATGTAAGAATAGAAAGTATGAGACTTGGAACACCGATGATCCATTGTGCGTCTTCGGGCTTCCGTGGCAATGCATTCACTGTCAGTAATAAGACACCGAAAGCAGCGACACAAAGCATTTGCCGTGGGCGAGTCTATAGAGTAAGTGTGATTGCTAGCTTGTATTAACTCGTAAAATATACCTTTTGGCTGCAGTGTGTATAGTAGATGAACACGTAGTAGGCGCCCAAAGAAGAGCTCAACGCGGCAGTCAGAGCGATAATGTGATTCCAAGTGGCATACGCATACAAAAGCGTGATAACATTCTGTATGAAAAAGAAGAAGAAGGGTGCAAATGGGTACTGCAACGTGCTTTTAGCACGCTGAATCGATCGTGTTGTCGTCCTACAAAATGTGATTATAAATATAAACGATCCAAGAGATCAAATGAGCGCACAGTGGTGATATTGCAAAAACAAGACTCGATCCAGCAGCAACGACTGGAATTGTTTTTGTCATAAATAGTGTCGATACAAGCAACGCATTCTCCATCGATTGCCAGGAGCTCATGTTTGTGCGGTCAATATACCGTCCGTACCGATACAATACTAGTTGGTCCAGTACCTCAGCGCGCTCGCACAAACATCTTTTGTGTCTCAACATATAATTAGGTTTTATTTATTTATGACCTGTAGCTTTCCGGATGCCCGGTAGATGTACCGGTAGTGCCAATTTTCGCAACAATAATAATGCACAACTGCTAGACATACTAACTTGTCCATTTTTCCGGATGGTCGAATATTCTCAATCGACTAGTTTATGCTTTATTAGCACTGGTGGAATAAATTTTGATTTAAGAAAACGATTTTTTCCTTTCAGCTTATGGCACTATTTAGTCTTACTATTTGTATGCTCAGAAGGTCGCACGAGCATTTCTTCACGCATGCAATTCATACCCTACTCACACGCCGATGGGATTCAGAAAAGCGGAAGTCCTAAGAGCTCTAAATCTCGGTTGCCGCTGGTAGCAGATGAGTTCCTTCCAGCTAGTCTATATCAATCTTTGCAATGTTCAAACTGAACTTCCTCTAAATTACCGTACCAGCTTTGTGACAACAGAGCCGCATTGTGCGCATTATAAACATCAAAGCTTTGGTTGTGCTTGATTCCTTACTCACGCAAAGTATTATAAAAATAAGTCAGATTCACGCTCCAAAAATATTCGCTGTAAGATGCTTCTAGGATAATGTGACAGATTCAATCATACCCTTTCAGTAATTACGCGTCATCTAGGCAAATATTCTATGTATCATCTCCATTTTCTTGACATATTTAGGAGCAATCGAGGTCAAACTTAAATGACACTGTGTCAATGGTTCGATTTATTTATTTTTCATTGATTTGTCTGCTTCCATTTCAATTGCAGGTGCCCTTATTTCGTGTGTGATCAGCTTTGTGAATCGGGCAGCAAGCTCGACGAACAAGCACATTCAATACCTCTGATCATTTTGCGAAAATCTAGGTCTTTTACAAAAGTGTAAGTCCTAGATTACTCACATCATGGTCGAATAATCAAGAAGCTCCGCATCACTTCGTATCGATATGGACCTCTCAATCCTCTTATCTGGATCTCACGCCGAAGATAAATTCAAAACACAGCGTAAAAGCGTGCAGACTGATGGTACTGACGAACACAAATAGCGCTTGTCTTCCCGATCCCGTCCCGCTTCTTCTACCTTCAACTAATTGGCGAAAGATCGTGATCGTCACATCACCCGCTCCTAAAGTATGCAACAATCGCTAGGCTGTTGCGTGATATGGCACTGGTGCAAACCTGGGAGGTGCAAGTAAGGTAGCTTGTAGCCGCTCCGAGACACAACGCAATTGCGTCTACCTGCACGGATCCTGCTGACTACTTATATTTTGTGGCTAGAACAATCAGCAAAAGGAGTCAAGAAACACGTAAAAGGATCCTATACTTATTCAGGAACCATCGTTCGAGTCAATAAAACGCTCGCTTAACTTGATCTTTGATGCATACATTTAAAAAAGGGTTGAGATGGCAAATCTTGACGTGCAAGTACCTATGTACTCTGAGCTGCGAATTGCTGCGCTAGTAGTGTGAAATTCTTCAGATCAAAAAAGTAGCCTAGAAGCATTTGACCGGGAATAACTTTATCTCTTCCGACGGCAATGTTCGCTGCTCGGAGCACGTGGGTAGTAGAGACGTGAGCACATTGAGATCAAATCGATCTTCGTTCCACCTAAATGTGGATTACAAGTCGCACGAATGGTTTTGATAGTTCGTCCTTTAACTTAATACCCCTTCTCGTATAGCATATCACAACATCCAGCTCCATCACTTCGCTGCGTCTACTTTTTTCCCAGCAACTGTTGATCAACCGTCGCTCGTGATAATGCTTTCGATCCAGGCAAGCGCGTTGAGACGACCCATGTTGAGCCAACAGAGTGGTCAATCTTAAAGAATCCGTTTAGTCAAGCAACAGCAATTACGCTTTTTAAGCCGTACAAAGGGAGAAGGCATGCAGCGAAATTTTCATCTGTTGCAGGAAGATCATGCGGGTAGCAGCTGAGGATATGCCAGTTTGCACCACCGTAAAAGGCATGATGGTGATATTCAACAGCAATGACTCGATGATAATGACCAACTGAACCAAACTGCCTGTGTGGCTTCATGCGCTACACGCCAAACTCCTTAGTTAGGTTACACTCTAAACAAGTTCCTGGATTAGAAGTTACCATACAGAGAGAAGTTATGCTAGTTTCAGGCATATTCCCCACTACCGATTTTCAATCTCACCTCGCGACGATATACAGTATAACACTAGCTTTCAATACTGGAGAATAAATCAAAAAAAAAGAGGGGGTCGATCAGCAATGAATTTTCTTTTGCTATTTGACCCGCACCAAACTGTCGACTTTTATATCAAGTCATTGTATTGACACGTAAGCAGGCTACAAGACACTATGATGAGGACATCAAACACCCAGTGCAAAGAGCAGCGCTCACTAGAATGATTCTCGCTGGGTACATCTGTTTTGTAGCTACTTGTGTGGTTCGTTTATGATATCAAAGAACACTTTCGATTATGCTCGACAGCTCAATTGACAATATTTTTAACATCGACGAAATGGGTGCCTTCCGCCACAAAGTGTTTATAGATTTGTTGATCATATGTGTATACTGTATACTTAAGTCGAGGTGATGCAGATGCTCAAATTACTTTTTCTTTGAGCGGTGGGTCCATCTTGTGCGTCCTTCTTGGCAAATAATATATATTCGGGTCTAAAAGAAGGCTTCTGGTGACTGAGTGGAGCTGTTGCACTCCAGCATTTCAGAACCAACAGAACGAACAGCGTTGACTTTTGGTGATGACATTGAACGCTTGGAATATCTTCTTGCGTCTGAGTGCACAGTACTCGTCGAAGATTTCTTCGAGTCACTGGAATCATGACGACGGAGTAATATCCGATCAACCATGTGCTGCACCTTCAATGTGTCATCAATGTTACCTGATTCGGTGCTCTCTAGTTTGATGTTTTCGTATTCGATGCGCACACAATTCCATACACATCTCCGAACAACTTCAGCAATCTGGACAAGCAACTTGAAATTGAACCCGTAAGAACGCCAATCCCACCACTTTGTCACCCATAAGATGCGAAGAATAAAGTCGATTAGTATTATGACATAATACAGCCAATACGGACGGTAAAGCAAGTGGTGACGCAAGAAACGTTGGGAAGAAGGGGCTTTTGGATGTCCTAATCCCCAATCCATCATGACATCCCATAGAAATGAGTAAAATGAATTGAATACTGCGCAACACATAAAAAAGGGGTTCTTGTTTAGCTCTGCATATCCCATTCTTGTGATTTGGGGATAGGCCCCGACCGTTATCACCAAGATGCTTGAGCCGTATTTGAGTGCATTTAGAAGGTGTAAGAAGCGATCATTTACTGAGAGCGTTCGCTGAAAAGCAGTAAGGCATTGGACTGCACGGATGCTAAAACACATAGTACATGAATAAATGCGATACAAAATGGACAATAGAGGAACTTTGATTACATGTAAGGAATGGTTGCCACGAAATATGGTAGTATAAATTGTTTCAATTTTTCTTCGTAAGCCCGACTCCATTCTAGTTGATTCTGGTTCTGATTTTCGGCACTGATTATGATCGGATAGTAACATAGTAGTAGTGCGCCACAAGCGTCTTGAAGAAACTTGGATATTGAGGTCAGCGCGTCGGCAATGAAGACCTGACTGAAACTTGGCAAATAATATGTGGCAGACTCTGTCTTGGCTAGCGAAAAGGGCCAAACACAGTCGTACAGGTTCCTCAAAATAAAACGACGATATTTTCGTTGCCATACGTCCCATGGCCAGCACAATAGAAGAAAGACGGTGATGCAATAAAGTACTAGAACTCTTTCCATCCGGTAGACAGCATGCACTTTTTGATGATAAACTTCAAACATGTAGAGCGCAAACTGAATGCTAAACAAAGTCGCACTTGATTTGACAAGACTAGTTGCTGTAGGAATCCGATTCTGTTGGATACCGAAAATCCGTTCAATTGGAATTTTGTGTCTTCTAAATATGTGAATGTTGAAAGCAATTCCAAGAATGAACAGATTTAAGGCAAACGGTCCACACATGAAATACCAAGTATGATTAGGTCCTCGTCGCGCGACATTTGATCCTGCAGACGAATACAGTGTAGCATTTGTAAGAAGAGGTACTGCATCTAAACTATGAGTGTGAACTGACTCAGTCATGATATTTTGCAAATTCGCTTCACAACCGGTTTTTATACCGTTAATTTGCTAGGAAATCTTTTGATAAGATCAACGCTTTTAGATGTCGATACTCTGTGATATTCCGTTCTCCTCTCAATAGAAGGCCAATTTGGTGGCATGTTCTGAGGCAATAGGATAGCATACTAGCCTACCTGTCATTCGTTGCGTAAAGGTAAACCAAATTATGAGTACAAATTATCACCTACTTCAAGTACACGCCTTCGCTCATCCAGGATCCATCATGTATTTAGAAAAATTATTTCTTTCCTGTTTCGTGTCACGGCGATAGGAGCGCCCTTCGGATCCTCTTCGACCACCAGAAATACTGATTTCGAATATCGCACGTTTTCCAGGCCTTCAGGGTTCTGATCAAGCCGCACTTTCAACGCATCTTGCCCAATCTAGCTTCATTCGGATTTTCGGATTTTTGCATCAGTACTTCGATGTTGTACAGGCGTAGCATTACACCTCGGCTCTCATTTTATACGAAATATGAATCCGAGCTTAACGCGCAGACATTTTTTCTTCTATCCTGGAAGCCATCTATTGATTCTACAAGTTCTACCGTGCGACAAACTGACAGTATATTATGCTGCATTCGAAGATGACGTCACTGTCACCTAAAAAAGCCTCACTGTGACAACAACTTAATATTACGTCTATTTACTTCCTTGTGCTCGTTCCAGCAGCACCCCCCCCCCTCGTTACGCATGACAACGGAGAAGAAGATTCCTTTATCGGATTGACTTCTCAAGGTAACGATCTATCAAACTTTCAAAACAGATATTTGAGGAGCGCTGTCGTCTGCGAAAGCGTCTTCGTCGCGGAGACTCAGCAAATAAAGAACGATATGTCCAATTTTAAGGATTTGTCGTCAGAGGTCAATACCGCAAATCTGGAAGGGACATGAACAACTCACTATCAATGCATGCATTCAGTGTCATCTTGAATTCCTAAAGGGCATGTATACAAGTTTTTTAAGCGACTCGAACAACGAAGCAAGCACACGTGTTGCGGACTTTCCAACTTGTTTGATGTGTATGTTGACCATACTCGGCAGTACGAGAGGGCGAATGAATTAGAAAGATTTAGTAGAATCCTTCGAACCGACTTCATCTTCGAGTACTTTGGTATATTTCAAGAAGGCAATACATGTTCAAGAAGCAGCAATCAAGTGTCCGCTTAGCTGTACAGGAGTGCCAGGGCTGTCAGATACAATGTGTGAGTATTTGAAAAGCATGACAGCGCATAGAAGAACGATAAACATCGACCCAGGCGAGTCGTCTTCCATAGGAGCGATACCGCCAAAAGTAAAGAAAAATACAGCGGCAGGTCGCTTAGAAACTGATCAAAGCGCTCAGGGACCGCATATCTTGGCATCGACTCATTTTTATCGATCTCCGTTAGAAGATAGAATAAAGAAAAGAAACCTTCGAGAAGCGATCAGACATATTAGTGGTACTCCATGTGCGGAAGATGTTTGGTTTTTGCAGTTCCACGAAAGTGAAGGGGGAAAGGGAGAACCATTCAAAACCTTGGCATTTTGCATCGCTGCGATAAGTAATTCCTACGCTGTATCAATTGTGTCGTCGTATATACTCACTAGCCCTTTTGAACATGTATATTTGGCTATCCTTTGCAGATTCCATGACGATAGTAAAGTCACCGCTTACAAGAGATTGAAAATAGATTTTAAGTCACAGCCATTAAATTTTGCGAGTATTTTCGTTTGCTTGGGCTTCAGTAAGTATGAGAATCTCGACGCAGTTTGTCCTATAAATGAACCGTTCGGTACAACCAAAGATCTTGCCACTTTGAAATAACAACTATGTACTGTACAGGTGCATCTCGGGCAGCAACCAGTGGATCATGTTTGCTGATTGCATGCTTTCGTCTCACTATCCTACATCACTACATGAACAGCATAGTAACACATGTCTAGTAGACGTTCGCAACCGTGTTTACTACCGTATCGCTTCTCAAAAGACCTACAAAGCTGAATGGAAGAGATGTCAGATGACTGGCCTCATCAAGTGTCGTGAGGATTTACATAAATCCACTGAAATCATAGCTGCAGTAAAAATGCATTTGCGGAGGCATACGAATCCGAGAGCATATTTTGTCAGCAAAACCATTCGATAGCAATTCATACAAAAACTTTATAGAATTCACATGCAATGAGCTACTAACGCACTGCGAGACCAGAACAAACATGTTTTGCCATTGTCAGTCACGACTGTGAGTCGAGAAAAGTAGTCCATTAGTGCTCACATGCTTTGCTCAAGCTGCTCAGGAATTGCTGTTTTGAAATTTGTAGCTGGGTAGGTGTCAGTGCCACTGGGTGAGATAAAAATTGCTCAAATTTTATTCAGTCTAGATGGGCGTGCTCTGTAATCAGAATGGTAGAGAAGGCCGTGTCAACCACACTTTACACTCCTCTCTTTGTCTTCACTTAAAATAGACAAGCCGGGTATTCTATGTGCTTTTCTTACCATCTGTCCATAAACCTGGTGGCCCGATAAGAAAGGAAGAGGTGAGCTGCCACATCATCCCTAACCGGGAATAGATAACGCATTTTGATTGGGTGATTCTTCCCATCTGATACCCGCACTGAATATCAAATCGATACTTCGCCTATGCACATCTTAGTCACTTTACTACTGGCAGCCGGAGAACTGGAAAGTCTTAATTGTAGGTGAACAGTACTTCATTTTATACCTTTGAATTTTTTCTCTCCCTTTCGCGCTATCTCTTAACGAGCTGTATTACCATTCAAGTCGAGTTTTCACCTAGAACTGACTCGAAAGTATTCAGTTAATATCGCTGCGATTCTCGAAGCAACAAAAAGGTGTTAATGGGAACTTCTAGAGACCGCCATGCACGTGCGAGCTCAAACTATTTTGAATTAAATGCAGACCGTCGACGTGCTTCACAAACTGAGGCTAGAGACCCGAATTATGGTCAACAACGCGGGAATTATGATGAGGCTGCTTATGAAGGACAGCGATCATTATCACAACGATTATCGATGCTTGAGGACAAAGAGATTCTAGGGCAAAGCCAGTATATGAAAGGGGGTGGACTTGAAGGTGACTTTAATGATGAAACCTCGATTGATTACTGCTGCGAAACACTATATAACAAATTCGGATTTCAATCTGGCTCAGTAAACAATCAACGAGAACATGTGCTTCTTCTTCTTGCCAATGGTAAAGCTCGAACTCGTCCGTCTGATCCTCCCCAGCATCATATTAGAGTACTACATCAGAAGCTGGTATCGAATTATATCGAGTGGTGTCAATTTCTCCGAATCCAACCGAACTCATTTAAAGCGCAAGAAGCGAACAATTTGAAAAGTCCTCTACATATGGACATGATGCTTCTATTACTGATATGGGGAGAAGCTGGGAATCTACGACACATGCCTGAATGTCTTTGTTATATTTTTCATCAGATGCTGCATCAATTGAATCAAGATCCTCGTGGATCTCATACTCAAAGTGAAGGATGGTACCTTCGTTCGGTTGTTCGTCCAGTTTGGGCGGAATGTGCCAACATGAAGCGAAAAAATAAACTTGGAAAATCATTAGAACATGTCCACGTGCGCAATTATGACGACATTAATGAGTATTTCTGGAAGCCTTATTGCATTCAAGTTCCCATTGATCGAATCGGCAAAGAATTGAGCCAAAACCACGGGAAATCATATTATGAACACCGAAGTATATTTACCTTGATTTTGAACTACTATCGGATCTTTCAGTTCAATCTGATGTTCCTCACCGTTCTCATTGTGATAAGCTTTATCTCTGCAGTATCACCAAGTGGTGGAAAGCAATGGTTTGCTCAATTCGGCTCAATGGGCGAAGTGGTCGCTCCGTACACCAAACGGGATGTCAAGCTCGCACTGATCTCAATTGTATTCAGCCATTCGCTACTCGCGTTTCTTAAAACAGTTTTGGAGGCAGCACATGGGTGGCATCTTTTATTCACTCGTGATAAAGCTACAACTGCATCTCGATCGTTTTCATATGCGTCAGCTTTGGTTTGTCGAACGGTTTGGAATGCAGCTTTTGCAGCAGGATTCGGGTGGATGATTTACGAGCCTTTAACAACCGGTCAGGACACTCCGCTCCTCAACAATGCCGTTTTGATGGGCATGGCTTTTATTACCCCTGCAACAGGTGTACTCCTCGCATACGCAGTAGCACCTCATTTGATCAATGAAAGCTATTTGGCCAAGTTTACCCGTGAAGGTGATAGCTGCTACGTAGGACGTCATATGGCTCCACCGTTCCGCTTCCAACTTCGCTACATTGCGTATTGGCTCTGTTTGTGGTTTCTAAAAGCGTTTGTATCGTACTTTATCCTTGTCCGACCATTAGTCCTTCCCTCACTGGCAATCTACTCTATGCAGCTCAATTATGGCACTAACGTGATTTCTTTCCACAACATGGGAGTGGTACTGGCTCTATGGGCTCCCGTCGTTTTCATATTCAATTACGACACGCAAATTTACTTCACAGCCTTTCAGGCTCTGCTCGGTTGGTTTATGGGAATATTTATGAAAACTGGTGAAATTCACGGCATGCAGCAATTCTCAAAGTATTTTCGTGCGGCACCGCCTTTGTTTGATCACAAAATTGTCACAGCTTTAGCACGGGCCAATGATGCTACACACGGCCATTCTGCGGCGGAATTTCAGTCTCAAATGATGCTTCGATTTGTAGTTGTTTGGAATGAGATTGTCAATTCGTTTCGAGAAGGTGACTTGGTCGATGATAAAGAAGCTGCGATACTGCAATATGACGTACAAAGCTCCGGCGAGGTGTTTGAACCTGTTTTTCTATCAGCAGGCAAGCTCAATGACGCCCTGGAGATTGTTGCCAAGCTCAGTAAGGAGCAAAAAGCGGATGAACAGCTGCAAATCGCTCTTATGAAGGAGGATTGTCTATCTGGCATTCGAAGCTTTTTCAACGCTTGCATGTATGTATTCGAGGCGCTTTTGACCACGGAAGACGCTGATGTGCTCGATGCACTTCGTCAAATTGAGAAAATCGCTCAAAGTGGAAAGTTTCTGAGTACCTTTGATACTCGAACTTTACCGCATCTTCGCTCTTCTATCATGGATGTACTCGAAGCTGTGATGGACTTGCCTGATCCAGAATCACAAACGCAAGGGAGTGGGCCGAGTAAAGTGCACTCTATGGGAGTTATTCGAAGCTTTGTCACTAAGATGGAAAGCCTGATGAACAATCTACGCAATTTGGCTGGTAGACCCGATTTAGGGGCTAAATTTTCCAATGTCAAGTTTGTCCAAGCCAACGGTGGATACATGTACGCAATGAACGGGCTAATCAATCTTTTTCACAACGATGCTGCTATGGGCGCAGCAACGCGAGCGTACCTGCTCATGACTCTGGATCGAGCTGGTGCAATGCCTCGTTGTGGGGAAGCTCAGCGGCGGTTGGGATTCTTTCTCAAGTCATTGGTGATGGAAATTCCCGAGCTCACTGCAATCAAGGAAATGAAATCGTTTTCGGTCGTAACACCGTTCTACTCAGAGTCCGTCTTATATTCCTTGCAAGAGCTGAGCGACAAACTCGACAATCCTCCAATCTTTAGAAAAGTGGAAGAGGATGGCAAAAATATCACCATTCTCAAATACCTTACAACGATCCATCCAGCGGAATGGGAGAACTTTCTTGAACGAATCGACGTAATGTCTGTCGAGGAAGCTTTGGGAAAATATCCCATGGAGCTTCGATTGTGGGCTTCATACCGTGGTCAAACGCTTTCCCGGACCGTGCAAGGGATGATGCTGTACGAGGATGCAATCAAGATTCTTCACTGGCTGGAAATTGGCTCTGCACCCAATAAGACTGCCGAACAAAAACAGGCACAGCTCGAAGATATCGTTCGTCTCAAATTTTCTTACATTTGCGCCTGTCAAGTGTACGGAAAACATCGCGCCGAAGGTAAAGCCCAAGCTGATGACATCGATTACCTTCTCAAGACGTATCCAAATCTTCGTGTGGCCTATGTTGATACCATCAAATCCACGGGACATGACGATCGATTCGACTCGGTGCTGATCAAAAGTGAAAGAAATGAAATAGTCGAAGTGTATCGCTACGAATTGCCTGGAGATCCAATTGTAGGCGAAGGCAAACCAGAAAATCAGAATAATGCTTTGCAATTTACTCGTGGGGAATATTTGCAAACAATCGACATGAACCAGCAACATTATTTCGAAGAATGTCTAAAAATGCCGCAATTATTGGCCACAGCTGACCTCCATCCTTCGAAAAAGCCCGTTTCGATCATTGGAATGCGAGAGCATATTTTCACTGGTGATGCATCTTCTCTTTCGAAATTCAAATCTTGGCAAGAGCTTGTCTTCGTCACGCTCTCACAGCGTGTCTTGGCTGATCCTTTATACGTTCGGATGCACTATGGTCATCCCGATATCTTTGACAAGCTGATCGCCTTCTCTCGTGGAGGTGTCTCAAAGGCGAGTAAGGGAATCAATCTTTCGGAAGATGTGTTCGCCGGCTTCAATTCGACCTTACGTGGGGGTATCGTCACTCATGTGGAATTTATGCAATGCGGTAAAGGACGTGATGTCGCTCTATCGCAAATCTCCATGTTTGAGGGGAAACTTGCAAATGGAGCCGGAGAAACCTCTTTGGCTCGAGAAGCGCATCGTATGGGGCAGTTTATGGACTTTTTTCGCCTCAATTCAATGTATTACTCACACACAGGATTTTACTTTGCCACATGGATGACGATTGTCACCACTTTTGTGTACATGTACAGCAAAGTCTATTTGGCTCTTTCTGGCGTACAACGTGAAATTGTATTTGAGATGAATTCGACACAGGTTATCCGTGGCAATGTGGCATATGGCTTTGACCTCCGCGTCTTTACGGACATCAAGTCCGTGATGAATACACAGTTTTTCATCCAGGCCGGGCTGTTTCTAATGCTTCCGTTGATGTGCGTATATTTTGGTGAGGGAGGATTACTGCGGGGTTTTGTACGATTTATCGAGATGATTATTACTGGAGGACCCGCTTTCTTCGTATTCCAAGTCGGCACAACCATGCATTTCTTTGACAACAACATTGTGCACGGAGGAGCCAACTATCAAGCTACTGGTCGAGGATTCAAAATCACGCGTGAGACTTTTGTCTTGCTATATCGAGCGTATGCCAGCTCTCATTATCGAAAGGCATTCGAGCTCGTGGGACTTTGTCTTCTCTATTTAGCATATGGAAATTTCTCTATCTGTCAAAATGAAGCCCCAGCAGATTCTGACTTTTTTGCGGTCAAATTTTGTAATGCGTCACAAGGTTACGGTGTGCAAACTTTCTCAACGTGGTTCATTGCCATTCTTTGGCTCTTGTCTCCATTTATTTTCAACACGGACGGTTTGGATTGGGAAAAGACCAAGGTCGATATTAGAGCCTGGGTGAATTGGATGTTTGCCGATGCTGATTACAAAGATGATGACAAAACCATCACGGGCGGCTGGGTCACCTGGTGGAAAACTGAGCTTGAGCAGTACCACAACTCCAATATGATTTCTCGTCTCACGGTGGTCATACGCGAAAGCCGACATTTCTTCGTCATGTTTTACGTGATCACACTCCAAACCAAAAACGTCTTGTTTGTTGCATTCGTATTGGGCGCTGCAGGAGCTACTATAGTCGCAATGGGATTTATTCACGGATTTGGATTGTGTATGCGTGGAATGACTGCAATGAAAAGAGCATCGTTCTACGCATTCTGTCTACTGGCTATTTTGACGGCTTATTTGATCGCGATCGTTGCCATTTTGGGTAAAGATATAAGCTATGCGATCGCCCTATTCTTTGGCTATATGGCAGCTTTGTATGGGTTGAATGAGTGTGCACGTATGTGGAGCTTTTCACACTCTTCCATTGCCAGTATCGTCTGCTTTCAGCAATTAGCTTTCTTCTTCGACTATATATTTGGCTTACTGCTGGTCATACCGCTGTTCATCATGTCCTGCATCCCCTTTTTGAATATCATACAGACGCGTATGATGTACAACGAAGGTTTCTCAAAAGTCATGTCAGCGTCCTCTCAGTATGCGTTCTCAATCGCTACCTTTATCGGGCTTCTCGGAGGTATTGGAGTGGGCTGGTTGTTCAGCTTATTATCGACTTTGGAACAATCTCCGAGTTTTTCCAGTTATGTGATCACGTACGACGGTATTCTTGACGGAGGCGTTGGCAAGGGTAAAACCTCGTATGTTTACTACATTGGATGTACCCTTGGTGTCGTCGCATCCGCATTCACGAACTATTTCCTTGGTCGTCGGCTCTCCATTGTGGTTGGTGGTCTGCTTACAAGTATAGGCATGACAGCTGTGTATGCTACGGGAGGATCGCGTCAATCGTTGCTTCTCCCTGCGATCGGAATAATGGGAATCTCCACTGGTATTCTATTTCCATCACTATCGCAGTACATTTACGAAGTCCCTCCACGAGAAATGCGAAGTCGAACGATGCTATTGTTGGGCTTTGGATTCACGTTGGGTGTCCTCATTAACTGCTTTTGCTCCACAATCAAGCAACTTGGGTGGATTTGGGAAGGCTTTATCGCTTCCGGTGTGATTGGGATGATCACTGCAGGAATCAACATCTTCCCTGAAAGCCCTTTGTGGATTTTAGATCATCGAGGATGGGATTGTTGCGAGGCTTGTCTGATTGTTTTACGACGAAAGCCTGATGTTTTGGATGAACTGAAGAAGATCCGGGAAGAAGATGGTGAAGGATCCAGCAATGAAGAAGTCTCATCGTCCTTTAAGCTTTTATTGGGCATCAGTTTGATCATCACCTGCTCATTAGCGACTCCAGTTTTGAATACGTATATTTACCATGAGCAAACATCTGGAGCAAAAGGTGATCAATATCGGCTTCTGCTGAATTGTTTGGCGCTTCAAATCACCGGCGCCGGGCTTTCATTCCTGTTCATCGACAAGCTTAACCACAAGTCCATCTTATTTGGTACATGCATCCCTGTGTCCATATGTGCTGCAATTCTTGGCTTTGATGCTCAGACGGATTTATTCACGAAAACTGGCAATGCGGCTTTGTGTATGAGTCTGACCTCGATGCTTTGCTACTTCTTCCTTGGTCTTGGCTTCACGGTCGTTCCTTACGCGTCCGTTGTGGGATTGTTCACGACTCGTGGTCGGGCTGTGATGACACCGGTGCTCTATGCAATTTTCTTTGTTATTCCCATTGCGTACACCTTTGCATCAACAAAGGAAACGGTACCGAATGGTGGATATATCTTCCTATATGGTCTGACACTGTTTTGCATCACGACAATGGTGCTGTTGATGGGTGCAGGTACGCGGAGAAATGGTATACTATGCACCAAAGAGGAGATGGCTGCTGAAAATAAGCGGTACGGTCTACGACATCAAACCAGTAACCCCAACCTGCCCTCAGGCGGTCCAAGGAATCGCAACATCAATCGCTCTCGAGGTCGATCCAACGTCACCAACAAGAGCAATTACCAGCGACTTGAGTCGCCAGCAATGGTTCGGGAGTATGCAGGTAGAGGTGGCAAAGGCGGAAGAGGTGGTAGAGGTAGTAGAGGTCCAAGACCTCCAGGGAACCGCAGCGCCCAACCGAGTCGTTACAATTCTGGAGTGTAGACATGTTAGATGAATTTTAATCATTAGTATAGTGCATTTTTTCTTCAGCTGGCGATACACGAGCGATTCGCGTCTTCAAAATGGTCCCAAACCTTTTCATTTGCTGCATACTTCGGAGTGTAACCCGGGTGACTGTGCTTGGCCGATTACTTTGCAAATACTCCTGGAGCGCATCGATCTTTTGCCCGAGAGATACTTGCGGTCGTACGCTAGCATAGTGCATGAGCCAGGTTTAAGAGCCGAGATGCATTACGTACATGGGGACGTCGCCCCGAGGGGAGACTTGTGTCGTGTCCACTTCCACTCGTTTGCAAATAAGCGCATGCAGACCTCCAACGCCCACCGGGCGTTCAGTATTTTCAACCTGTCTGATAGCGTGAGAATCTGGAGGAATCATTCGTGACATCATTGTCCTTTTTCGATGAGCCACCAGAGGCATTTGTGCGAATTTTGACTCCATTTGTACGCAATAACGATACATGTCGTCCCATCTGATCCATGTGTTGAGCGGAAGTACACAAACCAATGCATCCGTGTATTGCCGATAACGGCTTGAGTAGGCTGATTGAATAGTTTCCATCTCAGAGGAGAGGCCGGGGTGGATGCAAACCCAACGAGTTTTGGCTGTGGCGGTTTGTGCGTCTTGCGACGAAACAATCACAGTAGCGACCACAACGGAAGGTACTATTGAGTCATCTTTCGAGTGCCTGAAAGGATCTTGGTCCACTGGCTTCATATCAAGAAGTTCCAGCGCTACGACATGAGAATTTGTCGGGCTGATCGTGGAGATATGTCTGTGGAGCCCCCCACGAAAATTCTCACGCTTCTTGCACTCTTCAGCTGGTGCCCCTACATCTTCACGCCTAATGATGCGTGGTAGTTGATTATATAGAGATTGCTGTTGGTCTCGTAGCCGAGCATCATTTGACATCAACACCAATCTATTCCTCACAATTTTGTACCCTTTGGAACCCTGCTGAAGTATTATCCTGTCCAGTGAAGTGAGATAGAAGCACGCTGCAGCTTCTTCCTGTATGTACAATGCGAGATCCGAATTGTCCGATTTTGTGAGTCCCGTTTTTGGTGGTGAGACTGACTTTACTTTCTCGACCGAACGAGCGATGCGAACACTCTCTTCTTTCGCTTGAGCTTGTCTGGCACCCGGGGAAATGCTTGCTAGAGTTACCGGCTGTGAGAAAACAAAATTTTCGCTCATTAGCAACGTTGGCGTTTTCTTGAACGAATGCGGTAGGTATGTCATTGGATTCCCCTCATTTAAGACCTCAAGCTGTCGCTTCTCATCCTTTCGCAGTGCGGATTCCAGCTTGCGATGTCGGTCGGGGCTTGGAGCTGCTTCTGGATTATACCTCGCGATATGATCTCGCACAAAGCATCCGTTCAATCTCGTTCCATCCCGATCACGTGGTACAAGGAGAAAGTCATTGCAGTCCACCAGGTCGGTGCCGCTGGTATGTCCACGCACTGAAGGGTATGTTTTAAGAGCCCCATGCTTTGCTAGTGTGTTCTCTTTGTACGCACGCCACTTGTCCGCTTTGTATAAGCGATCGACATAAGCGATCTCATCACTGGTCTCATGCGATAACGCTCGTAAACTTTCGCGTGTGACCCGAGAGAGGCGATGATAGACGTCATATTTCGATAATACGAAAATTTGGACCGGGGTCGAAGCGGTTGCTGTGAATTGGCGGTATGTGGGCTCGTTAAAGTGCATGCCAGTAGCGCTACAGTATAAAGACATCGTGTTAGCGGGTCTCCAAGCCTCAGACAAACTCCTTACGCATCCTCGCCGATGATGTGATGCTTTCGAAGCCGAGCGACGGTCAACGTCCGTTTTTCGAGCGTGAATGGGTCCACAATCTTCTTTTGAATCGTCATTTCTCCACGAACAATAAAGTATATGTGCTGCGCCAACTCGCCTTGCCGGAATAAAACACTTCCTATATGCAAACGTTGTTCCTGACAAACGTAAGAGATCTCCCTCAAAAGTTCCGGGGTCCAAGCTTCAGTCTGCAAGCGCGGAATGCGTTGCAATACATCGACACGTCCTCGCCATTCTTCGTTCTGCATACGACGTAGTGTTGCGTTGTAATCTTTCTCTGAAATGGTCAGAAAGACACACTTCTCTCTGGCGATCACGGTCGCCGACCGGATACCGTTACCATTCATGAGTGCAAGCTCACCAAAATGCGAGCCTTCGGTCAGATTAACGAGCTTGTTCTGTTGTACTTGGCCACGCATGTCTTTAGCATTGACAAGAATGTCGACTGAGCCTTTGAGCACGACATAAAATAAGTCGCCTGTATCGCCCTCTGCAAACACAGTGCACCCAGAGTCGAGCCTAAACACATCTACAATGTCACATAATTCCCGAACAAACGACCTCAATAACGGGCGAAAAAAGCGGAGTGTTTGGAGGTAGGATGTCAGATTATCGATGCTAGCTTTATCACGAAGCTCCTTCGGAATGGCCAATATATTGAGAATGTGATAATACGAGTGTCCGATTAAGTCAGCGTCTTGCTCTTTTTGTGCCATCGGAGCCCCCCACAGGGTGGATTCTCTTTGACTTGCAACCAATTGCAAGTACGCGTCCCGAGGGATCTTCACAAGTTCACACAGAGTCTTGACGATCGCGGTCTCCGTTCGTGGATTCCCTGTCAATATGCCACTCTCACCCAGGATTTCGTATTTTGAAGTCTCCCCAATAATCACAGTCACAGCCTCGAGCGCTGTACCCTGTTTTACTTGGAGCTGTACAATTCCCGAAAACACAAAGTAGAATGCATCGATATGGTCACCCTGACGATAAAGCGTGTGATGGATCGGATATTGCGTGAGCGTAGCAAAGCTAGATAGCTTCCCCAAGTCTTCATGCGAAAATTTCTGCAATTCTTTCGTTTCTTTGAAGCCGCTGGTTAGCATCCATGCCTGAATGGCTTGAACTTCCAGAGGCGTGCGTAAGCTCGTTGCCTTCTCAAGTGCTTGGCGGCAGGATTCTTCGATCGAAGGCATTTTGGAATGTGGTTGAGACTCTAGTTTGAGAGTATTCGGCTTCGCTGGACTCAAGTTTTCTAAGTTGATCCGAGCATCGGATATGACGTTAAAAGCTTGCTCATCTAGATTTATTCCACTTTCTTTCCACCGTTTTATGACCATGGCTTGAGTTACCATGTCTTTGAGATTGCGAGAATGGAGAATGCCTTTCAAAGATGGTCGAGACGGCTGGTGCGCGTTTTCGTTTTTCTCGTTAGAGGAGAAATCGGAAGTCTGAAAAGCAGCAGCATCTTGCCTGTAATTGGCAGAAGGACGAGGTTGCATGCATGCAAATTGAAGGCGGTCTAAGCAGAGATGCTATTAATACAATGAGATTCAGGGCTCGCAGTATCGGTCAAGCTTAGGCAGCTGGTAAATGTGGATTCATGAAGGCGAGCATGAACGCAGGTAGGCCGAAAGATCAAGTTCTATTCAAAGCAGTTTTACAACACCGTTCCGAGGAACTCACAAACATGCAGGAAGTTTAGCAATTAGACATACAAATAGCTGAGCGATTGAGCCGGAGAACAAGAAAAGTATTTGCAATCATTCCTATCACTTTTTCGCTACCACATTGAATCTAACAAGGGTTCTACTACAGCCTTCGTTGCGATAAGTAGCGCTGTACTGCAGTATATAGGCACATTCTGTCAGCCAAGACAAAATCACAACATTTTCAAAGTCGCACGTTACACTAGGTTCGAGATGGACAGAACAATTTCAGCGATTCAATATGTCGGATTCGTCTTCGTTGGTATCTCACGGCAATACTCTACCCATTATGAACAATGAAACTACCTGCTTAATAAATGAAGAACTGCAGCCCTTTGCTATCGACAATAGCACGTTTCAAGTAAAAGAGGCTTCCAAAATGGCGTCAGATTCCGTTCAGCAGTTTTTGAATGAAGAAAAACTCTCCAAAAAAGTCGACATGAAAAAGCAATTGTGCGTATTTTGCCAGCATCTGCAAAACATCAGCTCGCTTATGTCGTGTTTAGTTTGTGGAATGGCCTATCATTCGCGTTGTGTGGCACTTTATATCCAGCCTTCGGCATTGGAAAATACCAGTTTGAGCGTCGAGAAGCGTCAAAGAATTAAACAGGTGATTGATGACCTCGCCAAATGTACCGCATGCCAAAATGCTTCATCCAACTTTTGCAGAGATGAGTTGTTCAACTTGAATTGTCAATGTCGAGTGTGTACCCAGCCGGAAATGGTTATTCCGTATCGCAAAAAAATGCTATTTTTGATGCTGAAGAACCGAGTTCGTTTGGACGACTGTGTCCCTCGTATCGTGGATGAGCAAAGCGATTTCGAAAAAATAACATCCTCTGAAATAGTGAAGGAAAAAACGACAATGATGAAACAAAAGCTGATTCGACGTATCAAGGAAACCCGAATGCCTAGCTTAAAACGACAATCCACTCGCATGAATTTTACGAAAACTTCAGCGGATTCCAAATAAGAGCCATTAAAAGGGACAGATGACAAAGGAGAGAATCCAGCGATCTGATTGCGGCAATTTTCGATGGCTGTATTGACCCAAGCTGCAAAAATTCGTCGTGATGATTCGCCGAAGCCGTGCGGATGGACATTGATGACAGAGAAGCATCGAATGGTCGCCGCCTATGACATGTAATGTAGTAAGTAGCATTCCATAGTCGATTTGGGATCCCGTCATAAGACATACGCGTGCTTTTGAGAGATTGCCTTCATTCAGTAGATTAGATCAACAGAACGCATCATTCAGTTATCCTCAGGATCCAGAAAGGTGTATGATAGTCGGTAGTATTCTCGTTAAAGACGAATTGTGGTTCTCCCCTCGGTTAAGCTACTTGGTCTCGGGCTTTTCACGGGACCACTGCTTTGACATTCGCGTGGAAGACTGGTGGAAATTCCATCCTGTGCATCCACATGTATCATGTCAGCAGATAATGCGCTTTTCGGAGATCCTATTTCTCGAATCTTTCGGTTTGAGCTGCTGAGTCCGTACCATGTAACACATTCAAAATTCCAATCTGCCAGTCATTACTATTGTTGTGAAAGTCACGACTCAAAATATCGAAAGCATAAATCCTCATCGAATGAAAGTTGATACAGATTCCATGCGGCCGTCGACCAGATTGTTTGCTTGTAGGAATCTCTCGACCCTCGCAATATATTTTTTAGTCTTCTGCAATCCCTAAAGCTCAATGCTTCTCATTCTCAACTGGACGATAATTTGACTTGTCATCCAATGATATGAACCGTACTTATGTGTCCAGAATGAAATGAGTGTGCGAAATTCGCGAATTCCCTCGCAGAGCCGCAAAAAGTCTGCGAATTCGGCGAGGCATGCGCTTTCTCTTCAACAACGACAACATACTGACGGCAACGATAAATCCGATGAGGACAGACCGCTTGACGGGATGCTCCGACAGCTAAGTATAGCTCAAAATCGGCCGAAACCCTCACAAATTCCACCTCCGAGGCAGTATAATCAGCGTGTAAGCTCAACAACCACAGCAAAGCAATGTGATTCTTTGCAAACAAAAAGAATTGGAACGAAAGGATTTTCCAAAGGCAAAACGCCGAAAGAAAAGCCCAAGCAAAAGGAAGAAAAGCCTCGTCCATTCACAAGAAATCAGCGAATGTTGGCGACCCGAAAGCCGCCACAAGCCTCGCGTAACGATCGCACGTCTACTTCGAATAGACCAAAGCCAAAATTCACGCAAGCGAAATCCAGAGGTTATAATAAAGATGACACTGTCACCGCTAGGGAGGATGAACTTTTTCCAAAGCCTTTTGCTGATCAGGAAAAAAGCTCTAGCGCCTTTCCCACTCGATTCTCACTGCTGAGTGTACAAAAGCACGTCCCGAAACATGGAAATCGTGAGGTCGTCATTGATACAATTTACAACACACTTTTTGCCAAGAAATCACGCTCCACAAACGGGAAGCTCAGTCCAAGTTCAGCTGGCAGAAAGAGCTCGCGTCAGCAAGTATTGGCGGTTTTGGACGACAGCGAGCAGACAGGGACCGATACAGATCAAGAATCGACGGAAGCGAGTATACGACAAAGCCTTGTACAATGGCTACTGCCTCATATTTTCGACACAAGTGATGTAAACAAGCCAAATGCGATAGAGCATTTCATTTCGGAGCGTTTGGTACAGACTC
Organism: Albugo laibachii; assembly: GCA_902706625.1. Taxonomy (NCBI): domain Eukaryota; phylum Oomycota; class Peronosporomycetes; order Albuginales; family Albuginaceae; genus Albugo; species Albugo laibachii. Next base: position 38,978 of record CACSLJ010000029.1, on the reverse strand, counting down.
TTGTCACCGCACTGCGATTTGAAGATTATCGACTGGCGAGCCCTCGACTCGACATTTTACGTGCCATTCACAAGCATTGTAATGTGAATCTACGTCGTCACATTGCCATCGCACTTGCGGAGAGCAGCGCATTACGTTTGCAATATGTCCAGGCGACGAATGCAAACAAATTTGTATTTGAGCTCGAAAGCTGTGCAATGAGTGAACCCAGGTCAAAAGAGTATCCTTCCGATCACGGTCATGGAATGCTCGAGTTACTGAGATACATGATTGAGCACGGGATCGAGACTCATTCCACCGAGCAACTTGACAAAAGTCCAGAGCAACGATTGACTGTAGTTGCGAGAAACTGCATTCGCACATTCTTGAATTTGTGGAAGACACACTGGATGGATCCAACTGGAACAGATGAAGCGGAATTACTCACATGCGCGAGTCAATTCGTTGCCCATGTTCCGGCTGCGACGAATTTACTCCTCAGCCAGCTCCTTCACCGCTGGCCCACTCAATTTCCATCCATGCAGGTCGTTGCGATCCAGATGCTTGCGCGCTTGATGATGACGAGTGCTCAGTCGCTAAGCTCCATGAATGTCGTTGACTCAACGCATAGAGACCTCGTATTCCAACTTTTTGCTCGTGTAGCAGAATGTATGAAAAGTATGCATGTGGAGACCGCTTTGGAAGCCTTGGCGTTCTCAAAATCTCAGTTTGTTCTATACCGATTCGTGAGCACTCGCCGTGATGTTTACAAGCTACTCTCCGAGAGCTTGCACCACAACGCAAAACGACACTGGAATTCGAAAATTCGCCTGGAATCCGAGCAACAATTCGATCAGATTTTGGACTTTGCGACTTTTGTTTAGATTTACCGAAAGCGAGTCAAAGAAATAGAAATAACATTTCATTCATTTATTAAGAAATTTTGATTAAGGAAGAAGGCCTCCAGCGGCCGGGGACTCATACAATTGGTACCCGCTGCTGTTGTAAGACTTGTCACGAGATCGGTTGATATAACGCATACGTCCACCGGGTGTTAGTCTGGAGCTCTGTCGTGAGGCCCGGGCACGTCGAGCTTGAGCTTCCTCGGCTTCCTGCTCTTGCCTGGTGCCAATGAGACCATTTGATAAGTGCCCCGCCACAAATAAGAAGATGGTGGACACGATGCACACGCCAGCCAAAATGTACAAATACACATATTCTGCCGACCGATATAAAGACGGTGATGAGCGGATGTACAGTGCCATAATCGGAATGAGAAAGAAGATCATAAAGTAAAAGGTAGTGTACAGAGCTCGCTGTTTGGTCGGAAATAAGCCAACTGCAGAGGCCCACAATGCCGTCGACGTTCCAAGCCCAAGGAAAAAGTATAGTAAGCATCCAACTATTTGTAAAAAAATGTTGTTTGCGTCCCCAGTCCAAGTGTTTGTGTTGGCGTTGAAGCCCAGCAACGTGACAAAGAATGTTATCGGTATTAGCGTTCCCAGCAACACCCGACGTAAATCCACTCGATCAATGACGAAGAATGAAAGTAGGGCACCCACAAGCTGCAGAATCACGCAGTTGGTAAAGTTTGATGCGGAGGAACCTGACGTGGCCAAAGCGGTTGTCAGGTAGATAACTAGCGCTCCATTCGCGAGACTGGAGACGACCATGAGGCACAATCCGAGTCCAAACTTGAAAACATTACCGGTGCATTTGTTTGCTAAAGTCGATTCCTCGCGAATAAGCTGAAGTTCGTCCTGAACACCTTCCTTTCGACGGAGAACAGTGAGACACCGCTCACAAGAATCCGCTCCTTCCCGCATATAGATCCAGTAAGCGCTTTCGGGAAACAAAAACACAACTGGTGTCACCACTGAAAGCAAGATATTTGCAATGAAGAGCTGCCAAATCCAGCCGATTTCTTCTTCGGGAGACATGAAGATGGACCCCAACATTGTACCAATGATGAAACCAGTTCCGAGCAACAGCATCGACTTGGCTCGAAGTTCGCGTGTGGAGATTTCGTAAATGTAAATAGCGATACTCGGTAGTAGGATCCCTATAGAGGCACCCAATAACGCCGTTCCAGGAAATAATAAGCTCTCTCCTTGTGTGGTGACCGCGCTAATCAATACCATCGCGAGAGCTGATAACATGCCTCCACAAACAACCGTCAGACGTCTTCCGAAAAAGAAATTGAAGAATCCACCCAAGACAGCAGCCATTACGGCTGCGAAATAGAAGAAGTAGGTTGTCGTTCCATCTCCTGCTTTATTGTCCAGAAGATCATAATTGGTCGCGTAGCTGATAAACCCTGGGCTGCTTTCCAGGACAGACATGACGTAAATTATCCATCCACAGCCACTGCCTCCCACAACACCGAGGAAAGCTGCCAAGGAGAACGCATATTGAGATGAGGCTGAAACGATCTGCGAGAAACCTTTGTTATACATCATTCTCGTTTGCACGATGTTCAAGAATGGAATTCCAGACATGATAAACAGCGGGACAATCATGATGAAACAGATCGTAAAGTCGAAAAAAAAGGCCAACTCTTGGAATATTGTGGTATTTGCAATGGAAGTCGACTGGAAGCTGTACATGCGAGCCATCTCATTGATTCCATAAAGAACGGCGATATAGCCGTAGAATAAAGATGCAGCTTCCTGGAAATCCGTCTTGAAAATGTAGCTAGTGACGGTGAAGTATGCTGTGATCGCAACACAAACTGCCGAGACGTAGATTAAGGCGCGTGGAGTCGGACTGCACCGTCGAAATGCCACTCGTAATAGACTCATCACGTTGAGAAGCAAAATGGAGATCACACCAGCGCCAAATACATACGCAATGGTCAGTAGATTCCATTTCAGCGTCACCACATACCACATTAATATAAAGTGTCGACTCTCGCGCAGGATAATAGTCAAACGAGCGATTGGTTTGGAATTATGAAATAGTTTGAGCTCACTTTTCCACCAGCCGATCCATCCACCGTTCATTGTAGAGTCCTCATCCTCATAATTCTCATCAGCGTACATCCAAGTCGCCCAGGCCTGAATATCGGCTTTTGTTTTCTGGAAGTCCAAACCGTCAGTATTGAAGATATATGGAGCAATAAACCATGTAATTGCAATGAACCAAATGGCAAACGTTTGGACCCAAAAGCTCTGAGCTGTGGTACAAAAATCGAATGAGAACGAATTGCCATCGGCAGACGGAGGCGGCCCACAAATGTTGAAGTCTCCGTACGTCAGATAGATCAAGCACAACCCAGTAAGCTCGAATGCTTTTCGATAATGAGAGCTGGCATAGGCCTTGTATAGTAGGACAAACAGCTCTCTTGTGATTTTGAACCCACGACCAGTAGCTTTGTATTGCGCTTCTCCATGCACCAAGTTGTTGTCAAAGTAATGCATAGTCGTTCCGACTTGGAAAATGAAGAAAAAAGGCCCACCGGTGATTACCATCTCAATAAGACGGAAGAAACCCCGGTATACTCCCATTTCGCTAAAGTAGACAACCACGAGAGGAAGCGAGAGAAACAACCCGGCTTGGATGTAATACTGAGTATTCACGATCGCATTAGTGTCGTCGTATGCGCGGCTGGGTATGCCGTACCGATAATTTTGCGACAGAATGATTGTTTCGTTCATCTGAAAGATGATCTGATCCTGGACACCCACTAGCACGATGTAAACCTTGCAATACATGTACACAAACGTCGTAACAACGGTCATCCACGTCGCAAAAAAGAAGCCTGTGTGCGAGTAGTACATGGAATTGAGGCGAAAAAAGTCCATGAATTGACCCATACGATGAGCCTCACGAGCCAAGGAAGTTTCACCCGCTCCATTAGCAAGTTTTCCTTCAAACATGGAAATTTGTGAAAGAGCGACATCACGCCCTTTACCACACTGCATAAATTCCACGTGCGTGACTACGCCTCCGCGTAAAGTTGCGTTAAACCCGGCAAACACATCTTCCGATAGATTGATCCCCTTGCTTGCTTTGGACACACCACCTCGAGTGAGTGCCAGAACTTTGTCAAATATATCTGGATGACCGTAATGCATTCGTACGTAGAGTGGATCGGCCAAAACGCGTTGGGAGAGCGTGACAAACACGAGTTCCTGCCAGGTTTTGAACTTGGCTAATGATGAAGCATTCCCGGTAAAGATATGTTCTCGCATCCCGATGATAGAAACAGCTTTTCCAGAAGAATGCAGTTCGGCCGTTCGGAGCAATTGAGGCATCTTCAAGCACTCTTCAAAGTAGTGTTGCTGGTTCATATCTATGGTCTGCACAAATTCTCCACGTGTGAATTGCATTGCATTGTTTTGATTCTCGGGCTTCCCTTCACCAATAATCGGGTCGCCTGGTAATTGGTACCGATACACTTCGACAATTTCGTTCTGTTCGCTTTTAATCAAGACTGTATCGTACACGAATTCATTCTCACCCGACTCGATCGTGTCAACGTAAGCGACACGGAGATTGGGATACTCTTGTAAGAGATAATCAATATCGTCGGCTTGTTGCTTGTTTTCACGACGGTGTTTGCCATACACTTGACAAGCACAAATGTAGGAAAACTTGAGCCGTACCATGTCTTGTAGTTGCGTTTGCTTTTCTTCCGCCGTACGCGCTGAGTTCGACCCAATTTCCAGCCAGTGGAGAATTTTGATAGCGTCTTCGTACAGCATCATACCCTGCACCGTACGAGCCAAAGTTTGCCCACGGTAGGAAGCCCATAATCTGATCTCTTGTGGATATCGCTCTTGTGCTTCCTCAGCGCTGGCAACATCCACGCGCTCCAGAAAATTCTCCCATTCTTCAGGGTGAATTTTATTCAAATACTTCAAAATTGTCAAGTTCTTGCCACCTTCTTCCACTTTTTGAAAAATTGGATGGTTGACCAACGGATCGTTCAATTCTTTGAGAGAGAAGAGAACAGTTTCGGCATAGAACGGAGTCACAACCGAAAATGATCGCATCTCTTTGATAGCGTTCAACTGAGGAATTTCCATTACCAGTGAGCGCATAAAGAATCCCAGACGACGTTGTGCTTCCATGCATCTCGGCATCGCTTCAGACCGGTCCAAAGACAGCAGTAAACACGCTCGAGTTGCGGCACCCATTGCGACATCGCTGCGATAAAGGTTTACGAGACCTTGAGCGGCATGCATGTATCCATTTGGACTGGAGCAGAATTTCGTATTGACGAATTTCCCCTTCAATTCCGGAGCTTCTGAGAATGCTTGCAGAGAGTTGAGCAGTACTTCCACTTTGTTCACGAAATTTCTGATAGTGCCAAGTGTGTGAATAAAAGTATCCGGCGAATGAGCAGAGACTGTGCTTGGGTCTGGTAAGTCTAGAATTTCTTCCAAGATGTCCAGCGCCGCCAGACGTAAGCGAGCGAGTTCTTGAAACTGGAAGGAGCGCATAGTGGCTCGATTCTCAACAATTTCTTCCATCATTCGCAAACCATTGAGTACATTTCCATCTTCCATTCCAAATAAAGCCTCCATCACGTACATACACGCAGTGAAAAAACTCCGAATTGCCGAAATGCAATCACCTTCCACCAAGCTGACTTGTAATTGAGACTCGCTTTTTCCATCTTTACTGTTGCGAATTGTTTTTGTGATGGCCTCTCCTAATTTACCAGCCGAGAGAAAGACTGGTTCAAACACTTCGCCATTGCTTCGGATATCGTACTGGAGAATGGCTGCTTCTTTATCATCAAGCAAATCGCCTTCACGGAAGGAATTGACAATTTCATTCCATACAACCACAAATCTAAGCATCATTTGACTTTCATAAGTGGCGGCATTTACGGATGTTTTACTGTCTTTAGGATTGAGAGACTGAACCAAATCACTGGATCGTGCCAAATTCGTAACGATTTTCTGATCAAACAGCTGAGGTGCGACCCGAAAGGCTCTAGTCAATTCTTTTGATCCTCTGATTTCGCCCGTCTTCATTCGCCAGCCCATATATCCTCCGATAATCGACTGGAGAATGGTGAAATAAATCTGTGTGTCATAATTGAAAATCAAAACTGTCGGCGCCCAATACGATACCAGAACCAAGATGTTGTGGAAGGAGGCCAGCGCTGATTGATACGTCAATTTCATCTCATAAACCGCCAAGGAAGGAAGCATCAATGGCCGAACCAGAATAGTGTACGAGATAAAACTTTTACAAATCCAAAGGACAATCCAAAATAGAACGTATTGAACTTTGTACTTCCATGGTGGAGCCATTTCTCGACCGACATACGAGGATGAGCCTTCACGAACAAATTTGAGTGCAAAAGTCTTTCGAATCAAGTTTGGATAAAACGTCTGGGCAGCAAGGGTAACAAGTCCAGGGATGATATAGACAGCCATGATTGCATACGCATTCCGAAGCAAATTTGTATCACTTTGATCCCGTAACGGGATATAGATCATGAACGCAAATAATGCCATAAACCCTGTGTGCCACAATGTACGTGCAGCAAGTGCCATAGTGTACGGCCAGGATCGTGATGAGGTGAGTGATGACTCGGAAGAGAAAATAATGTGAAATGAATGCGCAAATTCCAACACACACTTACAAATACCAAGAAGTGAGGTTACAAACGGGAGGGCAACAAATCCAATTTTCAAATCACGTTTTTCAAACGGTTCGATGGTATCGCCCAAAGCTTGAAATTGTGAAAATCCACTTCGGCCACCATTCGGTGAAATGGAAACGGCGAACGCTAAAACAACTAATATCGTGAGAAACAGAATATTGGCTTGGAATATTCGGTAATAATTGAGGATGAGCGTGAAAATGCTTCGATGTTCATAAAATGTTTTCCCATGTTTCTGGGCAAGTTCGTTACCCACTTGGGTGACCTCGATTTTCAGACAATATGGCTTCCAGAAATACTCATTAATATCGTCATAATTTCGTACTTTGACATGTTCCAGCGGTTTATTTAGGTGGTTACGTCTTTTCATGTTGCTGCATTCTTCCCAAATCGGCTGAACGACATTTTGAAGAAACCATCCTTCCTTCTTCCCGTCTTGTCCTTGGAGATCCTCATTTAATTGCCTCATAAGTTGGTGGAATATGTAGCATAAACATTCAGGCATATGACGTAAATTACTGCTCTCACCCCAAATGAGAAAATATAACATGATTTCCATGTGTAAGGGATGCCGAAGTTTACCATTGATGGCTCCCTGATAATGGATCGGACTGGTTTGGAGAAATTCGCACCAGCTTCCATAGTTGGAGACCAATTTGGCATGTAGTTGTGTTATGTGATGATGGGACGGTTGTGATGGATGGTGTCGAGCTTTACCATTCGCTAGAAGCAATAATACATGCTCCCGTTGATTGGCGACAGAACCTTCTTGGAATCCGAATTTCGCGTAAAGGAAGTCACAGCAATAATCTATGGAGATTTCATCATCATCCAAGACAGCGTTCGGGTCAACGACGTTTTGTGGGGTAGTATTCCTTCTATCTCCGTTGGCATCAGCTACTTCAAGACTCATCACCCGGTGACTTAGACGGTCTTTACGCCCCGATTTCGTACGTCTGCGATCGGCATCTAATTCAAAATAATTAGAGCTCGCACGACGCCGCGAACTCTCGCGGTAATGTGTTGGTTGAGACATCTTTAATCAAATGTAATATACGAAGCGCTTGCGCTCTTATTGACAAATTCAATAAATGAAGAGAGAAAAGTTATTCCTACTCTAAAACTGGTCCGTGAAGTGACAAGAAAAGTGAGATGGGCGAGGCATATACAAAATTGTAATCTTTGGATATTCTGCATACTATTCCAACTGGAGCTCCTAGTCCCCTACCCGTTCGAATTTATGCACAGATGACCCAGGGCTAGGCAACATTTCGAAGCCTTTCACGCGGAGAATATTTCTGAACGTATTAGGCGTTAAACTCTCTGCAAAGCATCTGTGTCAGACGCATAGATGCTCTGTAAACGCGATTCAGCAAATGTTGGACTCAGTCAGTAAGTAATGACTATCAGTCACTAAATCAGTATGTAAAAAGTATTTATATCAAAACTCACCGTACTTTTGTGCCAGTACGCGGGATTGATATACCGGAGAATCAGTATGCCCATTGCGTTGTGAGCATTAGCAACGGGGTGAACGACATCCAAAATAGAATATCCAAGGCCTCCCATCGTGACACTTCGGACATTTGCTTGGAATGTCCTTTCGCACGCACGCATTTGCTGCTTTGTGGTTTTGAATCTCGCGATACGTATACGGCTCCACGCGGAATTTTGAAAAAAAGTATCACCCAAATGATGAACATCACCAGAAATGCGATTATGGAGTACGATACCGCTGCAGGTGGGCTGTTCTTGAATAAAGCTCCGTTCGATGCAAATTTTAGACAAACGAGATTCTCAAAAACTGCGATTGACAAAATCATCCAAGCATTTTGACCCAAACGCCAGCACTTTGGATTCGATAAAAACTCGTAGTACTGTAGATCATAGTCAGGTAGGATTTCCGTTGATCTGATGCTTTTTCGTACCTCTGCTGCTGCTGGAATTCCACATAGAAACATCAAAACTAAGCGCATAGAATTGAATTTGCTTTCTTTAGGGATGTGAAAGGTCTCCAGAAGAATGAATGCATTCAATTCCACCATTAAACACATAATGAGTGCAAATACAATCTGAACAAAGCGGGTATCAGCTGATGAAACGAGTGGGTGCCTTTGGTATTAACTGCACCTGTAAGAATCGGCGAAAGCTAGAGAAGACTTCCCAGTGATATTGCGACCAGCTGAGAGGTGTGAATTGCTTTAAAACTAAGAAAAAGTACCCCTTCTTTACTTCACGCTTGCCGGACCAATCGTACTCTTTAGACTCGTAATATTGGAGCGTTAAGCGGCCTAGAAGCATTCCAAGCAAATTGGCGCCAAATGTGTCCATGAATAAGGAGTCCCACCTAAAAGACCCGTAAGAACAATGACATTGAGCGATAGAGTAGTTTTACCAGCATTCTTTGAAATCCGGAATCATGAATTGCAACGACAATTCCAAGATTTCGAAAGCGATGCTCAATACCAAGCAAAATCGCCAATCACGAAACATGCACATTTTACCCCACCATCCTGTAACATGTGCAAAGAACCAAATGCTCGAAATGCCATTGTAGATGTTCTATGGTCATATATCACTAAAACAACTACTGTCGATTGCCCCATAGTAACGTACGGTGGAGTTGATCTCGCAATTTAATGCCGCAGAGATTGTTTTCTTCGAGCTTCCAATCCGAGGAAATAAAAATTGGAGCAAGACCGGTGCACTCGTCCGTCCTTGCACCGATAAAACAGCCAGAAGGAGTAGGTACATCACAGAGCAGCCGTGCACCAATCGCCATAGTCCTGGATGCGGACGAACCTAATTGCCGCACTCTCGTGTCAGTCCCCACTGATTGAAACTAAGGACCAACTTACAAGAAGTCCATCTCGCGTCTGCAAGAAACAATAGACCAAAAAAATAAATGCTCCCGAAATGATACCAGCATGAATGTTTTGAGACATATCCTACAAGCTCACGTAAAGCGCTTGAAAACTCCAGCGGTATGAACGGCCTACATCGCTATCATGCGTGAAAGTGTAATACGAAATCACCAAAACGACCAAAACGAGAAATAGAAGTTGACGTGGTTGCTCACGGAATAACAATAAATCGTTCAGTTCCGTTTGTGCCCTGGCGGTTCGAAAGAAGTTGTAGTTCTCATGGTCCAATCGTGTGGACGTAGAGACAGATTCTCCGTTTGGTTCATTGATAACGTTGTAATTCTCTGGTACTTGGAACTTATATACTCTTTTATTGCTTTGTGATTCCTTCTGTTTACCACGCTTCATGACGATCACAACACAAAAGCTAAAGAATTTTGATTCATAGTTTTTTGTGATTGCTACGACCGTCGGTGACACAAATGGGACAAATACGAGCCATTCACACCGCCCGGTAGCCGTTGGGACAGTGAGAGGCGATGCAAATCCGCCTTTGCCTTTATTACGACTCCCAAGACTCCGAACTGTTTGAAATATGGCTGTATTCAGGCTTTCGTGGAGAATACATTCGGCTTCCTCGATAGATAGAGTTCGAGGTGAGCTAACATAATACACTGAGAGGACTTTGCTGAAACAAAAAAATGCGCATGGATCAGAGAACGTTGAACTTGGTGCTACTGCCTACGGAGAGATTTGAGAAGGATCGATCTGGGTTGGGAGCCGCAAAATTAGTGACCGGGTAGACTGACGATGTACAAAAGTATCGAAGTGAACAACAAGAAAGTCAGCAGTATTCGACCTTTGAGGAGTAGCGTTACCCAGTTGCATCGTCCTGGCCTGGTACCAGATTATCTTACTCCTAGTTCATAGCAAGAGCAAGTCAATGGAAGTCCAAAGAGAGCTGGCAAGAATACACGGCAAGTTACGAGTTCTCTCACGGCACATGAACACTTGGCTCTATAGTATACGATGCTACGCCTTCTCTGTGGCTCAAGAAGACGCTACATTTTGCAAGAGAACAGAATTGATGACTAAGACGTTTGACAAGTCGTCAATCAATTGCAACGACCCGCACAGAGCTTATGGATGGCCGCATCCCATTCTATCTAATGATACTCCTTATACGTTCTACCACTTCGTGTATCTTATCCTTTCGGAGTCCGGAAGTACCTTCGTCTGGTGCTTGGACTGTATGACAGGGCTATACTGTATACCTATCTCTTCAAGGTGATGCAAATTACAAAGATGAGTCTCACATTCAGACATAGCTACCAGAAAGCCCTTGCTGCATTAAACGCTTTTCGTATCGTCTTCGGCTAGATTTTGAAGCGTTATTTGTCCTGTAAAGGTATATATGTTTTCCCATGCGTGATAAGAATAGATAAACAGCACCACCTCGATGTCGCTTCTATTGGTCTGTATGTTGCTGAATCAAGTCTCGATCGTGTTCGTCAGGGGGTGGTGGTAAGGCACTGAGTGCTATGTGTTCTTGTCAAACCTCGATCTCGACGCGATGAGTCTATGACACGTTTGGACGGCATCGTGTGCTCTTTCTACATGGAGAGAACGTCTTGCATGCGTGTATCTCGACCTCGAAATGTTGTTTCATGGTGATCTACAGCTACTGTAGCTGGGATTCCTTGACATTTACAGCTACTGAGAGCCCTTATGGCGCTATCTGAATATGGACTAGAGAATCACGAATTACAAATGTTTTGTATCTGCAAATAAAGGGATTATTTCCACGTCAGCTCTTTTGTATGCCTCGTTCGCCTCTATGGCCGGTGCTTGAATCGTTGGCTCATCATGATCAGCATTATGTATCGATGTAGAGTGCAATCAAACATTTCGAAACTCTATTAGCCAACAAGTGAACGGTTCACTGACAGAATGGCTTAATATGATTACAGCATGAACCCACAACGCGTGATCAAACAAGACAACTATAGCTGCTGTTATTCTCATTTTCGATTGATTATCTGTTTCGCGAAGAACTCTGGAATTTTGCTCTTATTTTCATACAACTTTATAGCAAGCCACTGGCTATAATTCGAACCATTCCGAATCCCAAAAAGTCTGTGTCACACCCAAAATAATGGCGAAATTCTGCTCCAATTGCGGCGAACAAGCCATAGGAGGCAAATTCTGTTCGCATTGTGGAACCAAATACGACGAACAGGCTTCAACTACGTTTCAAATGGCAACATCCCAAGTGCAAAGCGCATTCCCTGCGCCTAAACACAAAGGACAGAAGGACGCAATGGCGAGCGCATTCATCAAGCAAAATTCAAATGTACCCAATGGCGCAGCCTTTCCAATGGCCAAAGCAATTCAATCAAGCTTTGTAAAAGCAAGTGCGCCTGCACAAGGAAAAAATCACGCAAAGTCTTGTATTCCAAGCGCAATTCCGTCGGCCGCCACCGGTGTCGAGGCGCAAAGATGCTACGAAGACTGTGTGAATACGATACGGAATGCTAACGGGCAGCATAACAATGAAAATGGAGTTCGAATGTTCAAGAAAAACTGCAAAAACTATGGCTCAGGGTTCATGAGTGTGTCTGATTTCCATTCAAGTATCGTGCAAGAACTAGGGCCTCACAAAACGATTGAGTTTATTCCGCTATTGGCGAGATTAGTCCCTGATCAAACAAGACGTCGGGAGTTAGTTCAGTTCAATGATCAAATGGTAGATCAAGGTGAAATGACACAATTTGATACGTTTCGTGCAGATAATATGGCTGGGTCGGCTTCGCCGTTTCCAGTGCCAGCTGCCTCAGAACGCGCAATGGTTGTTGCTGGACAAAGTGGGTACGTTTGCATGAGAAGCTCCTTGTACCTCATATCTCAAAGGCTTGTGGTAGACCATCGAAAGGCGTGCTCAAAAACCGATACGCCGACCACCCGAATTGTGATATATGCAAAGTAGGATTCGATGTGACAAAACGAAGACATCAGTGGTACGTTAGACACATTACGTTGTATCAATGATACTTATATTGCCTGTAGTCGATACTGCGGGAAATTTGTGTGCAATAATTGCTCTCCTGTTCGGTTTCTCATTCCACCAGGCAAACAATTTGAAAATGCCAAAGGATACGACCCAACAATACCACAACGTACGTGTATCCAATGTACTCCACAACTACAGCCCCTTCAAGAAGAACTAATCCGTAAATATGCCATTTCCAACACGGAGAACCTGCATGAAGCCCGTGGTCGATTTCATGCTCCTTACAGCAGTAGTCTCGTGAAAGAGTGTCAAAATGCGGCTGATATCATTGGCAACTTTTTTCGGAATGAATGGGGAACCTCAGCAGATCGATCGATACCAATCGCGTTCTTAGAAAAAGCTCATGGAATAGCGCTCATGACCATTATAAAGGCAGGATTTCTCGTCACTGGCAAGATTGGAACAGGTTTGGTGATTGCCAAACTACCGGACGGATCCTGGTCTGCACCTTCCGCGATTGGAACGATCGGCTTAGGAGGTGGTCTGGAGATAGGCGGAGAAATTGTCGAAGTTATGATCATATTGGGCTCAGAAAGCGCTGTAAAGGTATTCCACAAGCCGCAAATCAATCTTGGAGGTGGCTTGGATCTAGCAGTGGGTCCGTTTGGGCGATCAGCAGAGGCGGTAGCTTCCGCCAGTAAGAGCGGTCTGAATACAAATTATAGCTACTCAATGAGCAAAGGATTGTATGCTGGAATCTCCTTACAAGGAGCTGTCATTGCGAGCCGCACCGATATCAATCGCAAATTTTACGGACAAGAACTGCAGCCGCAGCAAATTCTCAGTGGTTATGTTGAACAACCGACTGCAGCAGCTCCTCTGTACGAAGCGCTCAACAAGGCGACACAAAGTATCACAACTCATCGGGAACAAGTCCTTCTTAGGGCAAGCATCATGGGAGCGTGTCGACTATGCAATTGTCCATCTTTTGTCGCACATACTCGACAGGTTTGGAACAAAGAGTGTAAAGTATGCAAACATATTCATTGATCGCAACAACATAATTTGGTAATGGCTAGACATGATCGAGATTCAAATTCTGTTCCAATTGCAGAATGATGTGGCAATTAATAATGCTATAAACTACAGAAAGCCCCAACAATGTTGCAGGTTGCCTGAGCTGATCGAGCTTTCCTGCATTCAAAATCAGATGACCTGCTTTATTTAGTGGACGATGAGTTTTTTGACGCGTGAATTTTCCTTTTATCATGTAAGCACAAGAATTTCACCCTCTTCTTTTTACGCACCACAAGTTATTCCGCTCGATGGAGCAAGTCTGAAGAGCTGAAGCAATCTTAGCCTTGCATTGCATAACACAAGCAAGAAAGCAGACTGAAAGCGATTTGGCTTCAGATACATAAGTGACGGCCATATCTTAGTGCCATCTTACGAATCTGAGCTGAGCGACACAAATCCAGCGCTTCAAGAGCGGTACGTAGCAGCAGGCTTTGATCAGAGCGATATGAATTTGATAGGAGCTTTGGCCCTTGGTGGCGTGAGACACTTGCTCTGCTCGAGAATTTTTCGATCAGAGATTGTTGGTGCAACGACCTTGTTAAATGGTAGAAGCTCGACCATAGACGAGTATTGCCTGTTGGAAGATCATGTGCATCGAGTGCACAGTAACCGCCGCCGTGAAGAGACAGTGACTTTAACGGCCATGAAGATTTGCAAGACGGAACCAGATCGACTGCGAGGAGTCGCGGGAGCAAAAAACTGATCCACTGTGAAGGGTCGCAGTGTGCACAAGCAGAAACTCCTTCTAACTACATTTTATACATTTATTCCCATTCTACTTTGTTGTGAACACTCGTGCAGACCTTGCTACAGCGCGCGCCATTGGATTTGGGACACTTCCATTTTTCTAGATTTTTTTAGATTTTTTTGAACGGCTTCACATATTTTCATTCGAAAAGCTGTGTCGTTTAGCTCGATTCGTGAGGGTCTAATGACGTAATTTCTGTCCCAAACATGACGTATTTTTGAAAGAAAGTGGAAAATACCAAAATAAGGTGGGTTATATAGACTAAAACAGGAAAGAACGGCACGCAGAAACGTTTGTATTAAATGTAATTCTGCTCTGTTTGACGCGTTGCTAATATGGAATATGCTTTCCGTTGGCTTCTTTTACCATTTGAACCCGTTTCGGCATCGAGGATACAAGCGTGAGGAGGTAGGAAGCCGGGATCTGGTCCCACACCTGCTGGATGGCGTTCTTGAACTCTTGGATCGAGTGGAACTGGCGTTCATTGGCGTAGACGTGGCAGCTCATGTATCCCAAGACGTTCTCAATTGGATTGAGGTCGGGTGAGCACGCGCGCCACGTCATAACGTCGAAACCTTGGTCCTTGAGCCAGGTTCTCGTGTGGTGCGCTGCATGTGGGGCGGCATTGTCGTGCTGAAAAATCTGTGTTTCGATGTCGAACGCAGGTTTCAGCGCCTCCATCTCCACTAGAAACCTTGCGGATGATCAGACGCCTAGTTCTCGAATCAATTTTGATGCCTCCATCGCGCTTGGAATGAGGAACTGGAGTTACAGACTTCTTGAAAACCCTATCTACAGTGTTCTTGACCCTTCCTACATCCTTTGCGATCTTCCTGTAGCTCATGTTGGTCTTCCAAAGTCTCAAAATGATCTTCTTCTCGGCCGTCTTCAGCTCGGCATCTTTACCCATCGCGCCAGACGGTCTAAGGATTCCAAAATGCACTCACATGCTCTTGCAAGACTGCGCGCCAAAACAAACTTCTTTACAACACAATTATCACACTTTAGAGGTTTAATTACGTGTGCGAACGTTTCTTACGAATTCCATACGTCATACCCCAACCCACCTTGTTTTGGTATTTTCCACTTTTTGGCAAAATCACGTCATGTTTGGGACGGAAATGACACCATTAGACCCGCACGAAAACGAGCTAAACGACACAGTTTTCGTAATGAAAAAATGTGTAGCCGTTCAAAAAAAATCTTAAAAATAGGAAGTGTTCTAAAACCAATGGCACGCACTGTATCCTCTTTGTTCAAACAGCTGAAAACGATCATCGCATTTAGAACTTAGCCAGAAATTTTGGGTTCCTCCCACGATTACCACGCATTCTCATTAACTAGCGCTGTGGACTATATTTGCAGTGAGAAGATTTAACGCGAAGGAGCATGAATCAGGGATTAATTTATTCCAGAGAGCCCATGTGCACACTAAATAAAATCATGAATTTGTGGACGGTAAACCATCCCAGCCCACTCCCAGCCATAAGCACTTTGACAGGTACATTATCCAAATCGCCACGATGGGGTCACGACCGAAAGCAACTAATAACTTGACATTCAAGCAGAATAATAACAGCTTCCTGTAGAGCGAAGCTAATGCCTCTTTCACGCAGCTCCACCTTGCCCCAAAAGCAACGCGAGAGCTCAACCTCGTCCAGACACCTGTTCAGGAGACAATCTCCAGCATCCTGTCTGACCGCAAAAGTATCTATACGCAAAAGAATACGATCTCAAATGCAAACAAACGCTACCGCTTGTCTTTCCGGTTGTCGAAGAAGCTTTTGCCAACTGGGTGCTGCAGTGCCAGTCAAAACTTGGGATGCTAAGTGGAGGGTTAATCAAAGCGAAAGCAAATGGGTTTGCCGCGCTGAGCGGTGTCCAGGACGACCAGATAATGTCCTGTTTTAACGGCTGGCTCTAGTCATTCTAAGGACGCCATGGCTTCAGCCAGATGAGCACCCACGGCGAAAGCGGCTCGTGAACGCTGGGGCGATACCTGCGCAGCGGATGCGATTCGAGGAGGCTTGAAAGGGTTATCATTACCCGACATCAACAACATGAATGAGAAGAGACCCTTCTACTGCCTCGCGCCCGACAAAACCATCGCCCGGCGTTAAGTCGTAGGATCGAAGAAGAGCACTTGCAATCGTCGCTTTGAAGTGCAACGCAGATGTCTCAGAAAAACGCGAGGCGTTCATCATGGGGCAGCAAAGAGGTCTCGCTGTGTTTAGAAGAAGACTGTCGATCAGCTGGGTTTCTTTCACCGGAGCAATTTCAAAGCGTTAATGACTGGATTTCTTTTACTGGAGTGGCTAACGGGAGGCTGAACGACTACATGCGTGCTCAACGTAGCAGCGTCGTACTCATACTCGACCATGCATCAGCGCACACAGTCTACGGAATTGAACTGCAAAGCGTGACTCTTGTGTAATAATTCCCCTAAGCAAGATATCGAAGCTGCAGGAAATGCATGCCAGGGTAATTGCCTGATTCAATCGTCACTACCAGTATCGACCGATATAGAACGCACCTGATTTGGACGAGAAAGGATCTCAAGCACATGTTTAACCAGCTCACAGTGATGAAGTAGTTCAAATCATGTTCGCGGGAGGTTCCGAGTGAGGCCATTTTGAAGTGCCTCCACCACGCCGGGCTTGTACTTGGCCGTACTACCACCGGAAGATCGCATACCGACACCAAAGAGCAGCTGAATATCACTATAGTAATGTAAATTAAGCAGCTGTGCATCCACGACGCCATGTACATGGATGGCTTCATTTGCTTTGCGGACGGGGTAAACCCAGATAGGAAAGCATTATCTACTGCAGACCTGCTGAGTGTAGATGGGATATGGCGTTTCGTCCCACATTACAAGAAACCAGCGATGAAACTGCGGAGTCTGGTGCCATAAGTGAAGATGTCTCTAGTGTGCATCTAGAGATCAGCATTGAGAGTAAATTGGAAGGTATAAGAGCTGTTAGTTTTATACCTGGGGACCATTCATATCTAGAAAGAAGTTTGATGAGAGACATGTGTGCGTTACAGAAGCGGCTACGTTAGGAGCTTCGAGTAGAGAAGGAAACACTCTCACTAAGACGTCGATTCGCAATTTCTTTTCTGCTGCGCCAATGATACAGGAGCAATATAACAATACGCAATATCGATAGTGAAAGAAGTTGCAAAGGGCTTTGTTTTTATCGCAGCCACAATAATATTGTACGATTTGGATTCCTTTCCACAAATGACACTACTGCGATTGCACGGAGGCGGGATTGAACCTAGAACAGTTGATCGTGGGAGGGTGGTTTCTTCACTACTGAACTAAACTCCGGACCAGAAATACCAAAAATGAATGCGATTTTCAATCAAGTTTAAGTTTTAACCATCATCAAGTTTGCTTCATACATTTGTACCGGCTTTAACTAGTTGTAGTGGACATCAATTATAAGAGACAACGGGGTTTTAGCCAATCGATTTACTCCATTGCTCATCACTCAAAATACTATTCATAAGAGACAGTGAGATGAGGTTTATTGTGTTGAAAGGATTTTAGGTCAGGTACTAGATTTCCACGGTACCGCGAAGTGTCCCAAAAAAGCGAAGTGTCCTAAAATAAAACAGTAATAAAAACACAGTTTGTCACTTTCCCTTTCACGAAACATCTTCGCTCACCTGCCAACATATCGGTATTCTACAGCCTAAAAATGCAAACAGTGTGCGCCACACAAAATGAGAGAGCTTTTTTTCTTGAGTGGGTTTAAAACGGAGTGACTGGCGCATCAAAGCAATCGAGAAAACACACGCTGCCACCACAATCAGTGCACTTCACACGGAGCGAACATGACACGTAGCGGCAAAAGACCAGAGCGACAGCCGCTGCGAAATGCTCAAGAGTCCTTCACTCCCACACAAAAGCAAAAGGTGCTGGATGTGTTAAGCGCGTGCGATAATATAAGTGTCTTTATGAACGCTTTCTATCCAGACCTGCCGGGGCGCACGTTTGACAGCCGCATGAAGCTCATCTACAAGTGGCGGAAGGAAGCCGCAGCGATCCAGTTCCTTTGTCGAACGGCACGGCTCGCTCAAAAGGAGAAGCAGCGCGATCTCGGCACTGCCACGATCCTCTCTGCTAGCTGTGAGCAGCAGCTTGTCGTCTGGGTGAACGACCTACGAGCTGAAAGTGTTCCTATCTCCTCAACCATGCTGCAGCTACAAGCTCTTGAAATTGGAGAGAAGAACGGCATTGGCAACTTCCGTGCGACTCCCTCGTGGCAGAAGCTGTTTAAGCGCCGACACAAGTTCAGTATGCGCGCTAGCACGCGTCAAGGTCAGAAAACACCCGAAGATTCCAGTTTGATCGCAGTACAATTCGGCGAGCTCGTTAGGCGCACAGCCCAGGAGCTCGGCGTCTCCAAAATATTCAACGCATATCAAAGTGGTAATTGTTTCTCAATATTCATATGTTTTTCGGATGTTGTATCTAACATCCCAAAAGCATGTTTTTATGAATATTTGCCAAAGAGGACTCTCGCAAAAACTGGAGAAAAAACAGTCTGGGTCCGCTGCAGCGGGAAAGAAAAAGAGAGAGCCACAGTCATGCTCCTAGGCGACTCCAACGGTGGTAAATATGCTCCAACAGTGGTGTTTAAAGCAAAGCGATCGGTGGTCGAGGAGACAGCTCAGGAGAATTTGAGAGTACGACACGGCTTCGGGCGCAAAGTGTGGAAAGAGGTCAGAGCGATTGAGGACGCGACAGGGCTGTCGATTTTCGGCAATACTACAGCATGGTGGAACGAGTCTCTGCAGCTTCAATTCCTTGCACAGCATTTTGCCCAGCGACCTGACATGAGCCAGGCGGTCTTGTTACTGCTTGATGACTTTAGCGGTCCAGTGAGCGCTAAAGTGGTTGCTTACGCAAAAGAAATTAACGTCGTCGTGCTGAAGGTCCCCCCTCGATTCACGTCTGTCTGCCAAACCGGAAGATGTGAGCTGGATGAAGCCATTCAAGGACAAGATGCGTGGCCAGTGGATCGACTTCCTGAGACTTCAGATCCGAGAGAGACGGCAGCAAACGACGACCGCGTTCAAGATGAAGAGTCCCACGCGCACCGACACTGCAGAGTGGATTGATGCTGCTTGGAGAGATTTGTCGGCCGAGACTATCACGGCAGGCTACAGCCGAGCACACATGTGAACTGAAAAAGTGCAACCAGCAGTTAGCGAGCTGATCGCAGAGCTCGAGAGTCTTTATGCGATTGATAGCACGTTTGGAGATATAGACTCGGACGATGACTTTGATCGCTAAATGAATATGATACATCTGCTGTATAAATTGCAGTCTGAGAATTATCTGTGGCAGCGCTCGCATGCACTTCTTCTTGTTTTCTTGCCAACGCTCGGCATTCACACCTCGTTGTACGTTAGTCTAATTTAGGTGGTCCACAAGATAATAGTCAGAAAAGAAGTATTTCACTCAAACCTTCGCCATTTTATGTATCATGGATTTATAGAGGTATTTTTGGGTGGTGTACTTGGCTGTCCACTACAACTAGTTAAAGCCGGTATTGGAATGAAGTCGTTAAAAAAAGCCCAATCATATATAAAAGAATATCGTGCTGAGTAGGGATCAAATAAGCCAGATTTATCTGTAATAGTATACCATCAACATATACCCCCGACCGTAATTTCCGCATGAATCTTGGTAGCAATACAAGCATGAGTCTGTCAAGCTTTGCTTCAAACCGGCATTGTTCAGATTTTCATCAAGGAGTTGACTCCATAGTCTTCCTGCTTGCTTCAACCCATATGTACTTTTATCTAGTCGTGGTAGCACTTGCTCCCTGCTCGATATCCCGATCCCTTGCCAGGTTGGTCGTTGGTGTCTCCATTCCTTATGGCACGCGCTAATACAGATCCAAGTTCTTTTTCGTTGGGACCTTTACTTGCGCGTTAGGTACGTCTACATGTCTTGCTGGTATACCCAGGTCCTCGCCAAAGCTGATAGGAGCTTCGCTGTACCCAAATTCAAGAATGCCGCAAAGGTCATGTCGAAGTTGATCCGGAACACTTTTTGGTTCTCGCAAGCAAGCATTCTTACTTTGAACTATTCCAGGGTTACCGTCCACGTCCTTTTTTCGCTTGAATGCCGACGTGGTATGCAAAACCTTGATCTCATCGATACTTGGAACGATGGTTTATGTTTCCTTTTCTTCCAGTAAGGCCGGTTCTTCGTCTGCCGCCTCTGTCTATTCGAGATGCTTCTGACTTCATTGCTAAAGTTTACGTCTTCGGATCCTGCTCAATTCATACTGACTCAATCTTTCGAGCTGAGGTCTTCTTTCATTGGGGTCTTATTTATCCTTCGTGTCTTTTCTGGAGTGCACCTTTCCTTTGTCCAACTCCGCTGTTACCATCATCGGTATTCTTGAAACCGGGATTCGACTGAGTGACTCGTATTGATCCGTTTCGTTCTTCCAATAATGATTCGAGGTTCGTAACGTGCTTAGTCACTATCACCCGTTTTGATTTGAGTAGATAGATCTTGTACCCCTTGGTATCATCACACACCTATGACGACAAACTTTTCGCTTCATTTTGCTAGGTTTTTTTTCTCTATTCGCATGCAATTTACACAAGCTGACTCAAACGCTAAGGCATTATCCTAAGTTGTCTCCTTAACAGTCAAAAACCCCAAAGGGGCTTCCTTCCTTGATTTGCTCTCACCGAACTTCGGTTTGAAAATATATGTGGCATATTTAGCAGCGTCTACCGAAGATGCAATGGCAGATCGCTTCCGAATATCATGGAACGCACTATGCTCATGAAGGTCCTATCAAATCGTTCTATACTTCCATTCGAAGCTTGAATTTCCGCCTCGTTGGTTTTTCTTCGTACTCCAACTTCTTTGCAAAAAAACATCTATGTTCCTGTATTCTTCATTAGCATCGGTGTGCGCTACGTGTATCTTGCAGTCAAATCGTATTAAAGTATATGAAGAAGTTTTGAAACTGCTTGGCCGCATTCGCCTTCTTTTTCACCAGGAATATACGACAGTAATAGGACTAAAAGTCAATATAGTTTACCAAATATCTCTTTCCCCTCTTCTACGCTAGAGCACTAGGTCATCCACTGAGTGACTTGTTTCTCGTACTAGTTGCGTACTTTTTCACTGAGACGTCTTCCCGAGCAGTCAAGTTTGATGTCTTCCTTCCATAATTCACCCGAAGCTTGCTGTGCGTATTACAGTTGCCACAAAAAACGATGTTTTCTCTGGGTAAATGGCGGTCCAAGTCCCGAGTAAACTTCCATTCCGTCGAATGGCTGAATTGCAAGCTTCACGTCCCTTGAAGTCGGAAAATTCACTCCAATGAGTCCTTCCATGCATGGTCTGGTCAAAGCTTTGTCCCATGCGGTTCCCTCGCTGCTGCATTGGACTTGCATCCAGGGATGACTTTTTCAATCCCTGGACCTCATTTATCCGCGCTTCGAATACGCTTTCTCCCCGTTTTGGTAGTACTGGGACCGGTGGAATGACGCTGCACTCGACTTCGAGTTCATCCAGTCGATTTCCGAGCGTCTGCAATAGCTTCATCATCTGATCCATCTTTGACTCGTCTTCTCCTTCGGAATCTTCTATGGTCTTGACTGGAGGAATCTTGGGTGGTCCCATGACCTGTAGTCAGGGGGGCGAAGATGCTTTAGGACAGGGTAAATTGGCAAACTGTGTTTTTTTATTTTTTGCAACGCTATGCGTTCCCCTAACCAGTCGTTTAGCATAATTGTAAAGTGTGACTAGAAACCTTGTGCTAAATTTCAAGTCCTTTTAACAGCCCGGCTACTCATCTCTGGCTAATTAGTGTGCTCACATTTGTATCCGGAGCAGATCTGGTCGATAAGAGAAATACCCCTTAGCAGAGCCAGATTGCAAAATGCTGATCAAAATCTGCTGAAGTTGATCAGGTTGGTCGGGATCATAGCACTGCCATTGAAAAAAACGAACTTTTGCACTGAATCTGCAATAGGTCACCGAAACACATGGTCCTGTAAGTGTTGAGAAGGCTTGGTAGAAAGGCGAGATCCCGATCCGTTCAAATAAGGTGAGCCGTGATCACGACCAATGCAAATCAAAGGCCCTCCTACACCATCCGGAATAACTTCCACGTTCCCTGAAAAGTAGGAGCTCGCAGAAGCACGATATGCGACCATTGGGGTCGAATTGAGAGGAATACTTCCAGGATGGGAACAGCTCTTCCCAAATGGTCTGTTCTCATGCTGCATTCAAAAAAAAGGTCCTGATAACTTTCCACCTCACCACAACGATTCTGAGTAAACAGGATGATGTCCGGGTGAGCTTGTTGTAAAAATCGAGCCGTGTTCGAACTGGAAAAATGGGGTCGAAGTTGAATGTCCGAGTTGATTAGTGATAACGGTCTACGAAGTCTTTGTGAACATTATGATATTTACTCCATCCAAGTCAAAGCACTTATGCGGCCTCTCTCCGGTAAGCTGAGCAACATCTATTGCGGCTTAACCGGTGGTTCAGCTTTCCAAGAACTCGAAAGAGTTGATTCCGAGGAATATTCAGAAAGAAAACCTTCTTATCCGAAACTTGGATCCCAAACTAAATCGGAGAAGCTTCTGAATCCGCACGCTCGGGGCATAACAAGACTCCCTCAGGATGAACACGAGGAGAATTTTGAGGCGCTTCGACATTCAGCCGGCGAAGCACCGTTGTCTTGCAAACTTCCTCTGTATTGCTAACTTCGTCTGTACTGAAACTGAATACAAACTCGGAGGACGAATCGATCCAAGCCTTTCCTCCAACGAATAAGTCATGCAGAATCTAATCTGTAATGCTTGAGCGAACCGCATCCAAAAACTACATGCCGTCTCGGGTCATACATCGCATACATCGACGGTGAGCAAAATGATTAGAATAACGTTGCCGTTGAAAATGAAAATGAGGATCCCTATGCAGCCAAACAGGAGCCTACAATATTGTTAAGTAGTGCTCCAGCTTATGTAAGTTATCAGGAGTGACGTACCAGTGACTTCACCCCACTAAATGCACGTTTACTTTCACCATGATGACGCTACATGCCAGCGAACCATGTTAGCATGTTGAAGGGGTGATATCGTTAGGAGATACAGGGGGTTGGGTGGTACAAAGTCAGGTTTGATCAACTTGACAATTTCGATTCCAGTTCGCGTCCAGTTGCTCGGGACAGCTGTGCTCGACCATATTGCGGAATTTTGTATAAATTCCAGCTAATGATTCTGTAATTGTTTTATAATAACTGGAACCTGTAAATCATCTTACGAGTAAGGTAGATAGAGAAGCTCCGATCGAATGAGCTGCATATGGATCGAATTACGCTCGTACTTACAGTGGTGGCATGTTATATAAGACCACCCGTTTTTTGCGCTTTGCAAGCTTAAACCATTATCAAATTTGCTGAAATTTTGACGCAATGCTTTTGTTCATGTGTCCCACTGGCCTAGGAATTCGCAGCAATCAAAACAAAAAATTGATTGAGAAATATGAAACAAACGCATTTTAGGGGGGGAAATATTTATTGGACCGCATCGGTAACATTGATATTGAAAGCGTCTAAGAGCGCAGAAGCGGTTGCTAATACGGTGAATTACTTCCCTTGAGCGCAAGAACAGAGATGCATCGGCTCGTCATCGAACGGACAAGTCGTTCGATGTGTGCATAGTTCAATTCGTCTTAGGCCTACAAAATGGATGTTTCGAGCTTTTTCTTAGAGGTGAACTGCCTTCCTCCTTCGTAAACCTGCGAGTGAGTATACCCCACACGTTTTCGATTGGGCTGAGGTCCGGGCTCAACGCTGGCCAACGCATACCGTTTATATCTTTCTCGAAAAACCCGTTCATCGTGTAGCGTGAGCGGTGAATGAAGGCATTGTCTTGCTGGAAGGTAAATCCATGTGGGTGCTTTTGCTGCACGAATGGCAAGAGATGCAACGTGCGAACTTATGCCTCGCTGTTCTGCTTGCCTTGCGGAATGGCCAAGCGAGACTTTCCCTTTGCTGAAAACGCTCCCCAAACCATTAATCATCCGCCCCTGTTTGACGATTTGAAAATAGCTGTTCTTCGTGACGAAGGTCGTGCCAGTAATACTTGAGCCCATCCGGGCCGTCGAGGTTGAATTTCTTCTCTTCAGAGAAAATCACCAACACCCATTTTTCTCCAAAAGTCACAAATTCAGGAGCCCCTTCGAGACGAGCCAGCTTGTGGGCCTTTGTGAGCAGCGGAATGCTCTTGCGCTTCACGTAGCGCAGCGTGTCTTCGCGGGCGAGAACGTTACGCACGGAGCGAGCCGAGACGGTGAGGTTGAGGGTGCGGACGATCTGTGAGGAACTGTATTGGCCGGTCTGGGCTGCTCGAACGATACGGCGGACGGTTGCTGGAGTCAAGTTGCAGCGTCTGCCGGGGCGCCTCATGGTGTTATAGCATTCCGGGTTGCGCAGTTAGGCATTAACAACGGTCTTTGACCTTCCGATTAAACGAGCGATCTCCCTCTAGCTTTTTCCGGCACCATGCATGGTGGAAACCTGACCCTTCTTGAAGTCCGACAGAGCTGGACCTCTAGGCATTGAAATTCTTCTCCCGTTCTGAAAATTTCACACATAGCTTTCAGTCATATGTACTTCATTTTAAACGCCATTGCAGAGTGAAGCAACGCACCGTGGGCAGTATCATACGCTGGGAGCTAAGTGGTCGTATAATTCTTTCCTGGTGCTTGAAGGGTTGTTTTCTGAAGTGACACCAAAAATGATCGGATCACGAAAAGATGACCACCAAACGATTGGTATTCGTTGAGCAAGTTAGAAAACCTAATTACACTCCCGGCCAAAAATGAAGTAAGCCCCATGTATCCCTATGTTTTGCTGTCAATCTCAGCAACCACTGCGAGTTGAGAGCTGCTATTTGGACAGGTTAGATCAAAGAGGGTGTTGAATAGGGTACACGTGTATTTGAGCTGGTTTTTGCAGTTTGAAGGGGGGCTCCCATACAAATATCACAAATCTGCATCTGGCCAAAAATATAAGGCACCCTTCCATCGATATAAATATTAGGATTTATTGAGGCAACAAGACTTCTATTATGCAGTAATGGGTCTTGTTCTCACGCAACTAGAAGACTTCAATGCATCATTTTGGCATTGAGTCAACGAGAGTGCGCAAGGTATCCGATTCGATAGCTGCCCACTCAGACAAAATAGCCGAAGTGAACTCGTTGACACTGTAGTACTGTTTATCGTTAGCGTACTCTCTTGCTGCTAAGATCGACCACAAGTTTTCGATCGGATTTAAATCGGGTGAGCGTGCTGGCCACGTCATCACCTTCACTTCCTGCTTTTCGAAGAATTCCGCTGTTAACCTCGATGTGTGGATTAATGCGTTGTCCTGCTGGAATGTGTAAGTCGGCCCCGTAATGCAAATGGGTAAACGGGAGCAAGAACTCTGAGAGTGTGTTGACATAGTGCTCAGATGTCTGCCTCTCAGCGAGCACAGCCATCTCAGACGTTCCTTTCGCACTAAATGCGGTGCAAACCATAACCAATCCACCACCATTCTGCCTGCGGACGGTCTCACGAGGCGGGGAGCGCAGGTCACGCCAGTAGTTCTTGAAGCCATCGGGGCCGTCGAGGTTGAACTTTTTCTCATCAGGAAAACTACTGTGTCCCAATCCATTCGCGATATCAAGTGGCTCTTAGCCCAGAGCTGCCGAGCTTTCTTGTGGGCAATGTGAGAGGGAGGATGCAGTCAATATTGGTATATACAAGCCAGTCTACATCAAACAAGACGCGGCGGATGGTGCGTAGGGAGCAAGTGAGATCTAGCTTGTCGAGCAACTGGGAAGCCGTGAAGTTTCCCGTATCGGCTTGTCAAAAAGGCTTTTCTTACCCTCCCACTCTTGGCTTGCTGGATCTACAGTGCTGCACGCACACACGTACGCGAGCGCTTGGTCGGTCGCGCGACGTCTTTCAAGAAGTGTCCTGCCTCACGAAGTCCGCAGATTCTTCCTCTCTCCTCGTCTGAAAGCTCTTTTCTCCTTCCCTTTATATGCAGAATGCCTCAAAGCCACAAATCATTGGAGACTCACTCTAGCTGTCTCTATTACTCATCACTAGCTGTCACAAGAGGAATCAAGCTGTAAGGGCTGTCTCAATTAATCTTGCTTATTGTACACGTGGGGGTGTCTTATATTTTTGGCCAGGTGTCGATTTGTGACATTTGTATGGGAGCCCCCCTTCAAACTGCAAAAACCAGCTCGATTACACGCGTAACCTATTCCACACCCTCTTTGATCTAACCTGTCCAAATAGCAGCTCTCAACTCGCAGTGGTTGCTGAGATTGACAGCAAAACATAGGGATACATGGGGCTTACTTCATTTTTGGCCGGGAGTGTACATCTGTAAAAATGTGTCTGGGTGGGTCCCGAGTGTAAAAACCGAGGTGGTCTTATAATTCCTGCCACCACTGTATGACTCAGAATAAATTAATTTAGGGACGATTAAAAAAATCCGCGATTTTGAGGGGTAAATAAAAAAACCTCCACTTTTTTAAGACAATTCAAAAAGTACGGCATTCTGTAATTTACCGAGAATATTTTGTAGTTTACACTGCAGCAACAAAAAATTACTTGTTGGCAATTGACAAGCAAAGTACACTGTACTTTTTTTTCAATTTCTTAACAGCTTTCTGATACTGTTCGTCCACCATGTTGGATGAGAACAATCAGCATGCAGATACCAATACCGATGATTATTTTGCCAGGATCGAGTATTTATCGAAACATGATATCATCGACGCGGTAAAAGATTATCATGCTCACATCTCACGCCCGTACAAGGTTTCAGTCAGCGATACTAGGCGGTTTTCAGCAATATGTCGGAATGAAGGTTGCTCTTTCATGGTTCACTTTGTGTTTGGTAGACAATTCAAGCGTCCAAACAAATTTGAGCTGCTCAAATTGCGTACACCCGGAAATGGACAGCAAAACGATTAGTAAAGGAACCATCACTACGAGCTTCTTTCCAAGATCATGGAAGCAGTACTGCTCCCAAACATCTGATGAACAAAGCACCTACTTTGGGCTATACAACTACTTACATGAACTGTTTCAATGCATGCAAAGAATTGCAAGAAGAGCTTTATGGCGGTGACAAATAATAGTATCTTATGTTACGCTCTTACGTTCAAGCATTGAATGGAATTGGACACCATGTATGTATCGAAATGACTGGCGAATCATTTTTCATACTGGCATTGATATTCAGGGAGGAATTCACACATTCCAACTTTATGCCTCAAGAGGATTGTGTAGATGGCACTTTTTTGAAGACCAATGTAGGTGGGACATTGCTTGTTGCGTGCTTCAGCAATGGTAACATGGAACTACAGATAGTTGCCATTGCAACTGTATCCATCGAAAATCAAGATAACTGGTTTTTCTTTTTCAGATTTCTACTCGCATATCTTATTTGCCCACCAGCATTCATCGTATCAGATCGTGATAAACGATTGATTCTAGCAGTAAGAGCAATAGAGAGCATACCTCATCATCTTCATGGCTTCAGACATATAATGGAAAACTTCAATTGGAAATTCCAGTCTAATCATTGAAAACAATGGCATGGAATGCTGCTTGAGCTTTAACTGAAGATGTGTTTGATAAAGAGCTATCTCACTTGTGGAATGTAAATCCTGCTGCAGTCAAATGGCTGATGGAAATAGGAAGGGAACGTTGGCCATTGTGTCATAGTCCATGTCCAAGATTTGGTACATCACCTCAAATTATGTAGAGCCTATCAATGCAGCTCTGATGGGATTTCGCAAACTACCGATTTTAGACTGTTTGATGGAAACAGAGTGATATGTGGGAAGGAAGTATACCGCAAATAACCTGACAGCTGCTACATGGGGACCAATCACTAAGAGAGCAACAAATCGTGTTGAACGTTCTTTACGGTCGGTCTCTTGTCTCCAGGTTACAAGATGTTCTCCATGTGCTTATATTGTAACAGCATATGACAATTTCGGTGGTTCACCAACTGAGTATACTGTTATGTACACCGATACAAGAGCTGAATGTTGCTGCGGATTTGAAAAAGACATGGTGTCACCTTGTGAACATGCACTTGCATGTCTAAAATCGAGAATCGATTAGGCGAAATGTATGAATATTTTGATGTGACATGGCAAACACCAATGTATTTGGCTGCTTATACGGAAGATACTGATATGGATTTATCGCCCCCAATCATAAAACGCAATCTTGTTCATCAACATTGTCAACCACCAAAGATTATCAAACGTCGTGGTAGACCGAAAAAGGCGAAGAGACATGAGAGTCAGTCAGCTATATTGATGCTTGATAAAGAGAAGAACAAGCAGAGACGAGTGTGGTCGACTGTATCAAGGCATATGATACAAAATGGTAACAATACTAGATTGCAGTGTGAAATCTAAGTAGTCTATTGATGCACGGAATAGTATCATATAAAAGTGTGGACGGTTCTTCTCTCTATGCCTTAGACTACTATGATTTTAGACTGTAAGAACAATTGTCTCGAGCCTCTCAGTATATTACAGAGTGGCGTATTTTTGAATTGATTACTACAAAATATTCTCCGTAAATTACAGAATGGCGTATTTTTTGAATTGTCTTCAAAACTTGGAGTATTTTTTATTTACCCCTCAAAATGGCGTATTTTTTAAGGGAACCGTTAAAAATCCCTCACTTTTCCCTCGGTTTTTAGCAGTTTCTCAACCTACGATAACAGGGTTGATTAAAAAGCCGTTGAGTGGCTTCTAATGATACTGATTGACTCATATTCGGACACATAAAAGACTGCCATATAGCTTGAGCTTGTATCATGCTTTTATTGAATTTCAATCCAATTTACAGCCTGCGAACAGTAACGCTAGAGCTGATACACCAAGGGGCATCGTGAAGCACAAAACGATATATTCTATAAAACCATTGAGTTATAGGTAATTCAAACGGAAGGAAGCCTATACAAGAGGTGGGTAGATTGGGTTTTAAAATTCTGTTGCGCTCTGTTACTCAGAGTAGCCGAAAACTATGTTCAAAAAGTACGCAAATGACGATGGCAATGACCAGTTTCGTCAATTTTTCTGTTATGTCATTGATGAGACGATCTAGACTGAATCACGCCTACTAAACTCAAAAAACATCTTCCCGTATTCTGCACGTAGTATGCTCGGAGCGAGAATCGTGTCGGTGCAAATATCTGAGGCCGTGTTTATGCAACAGGTAGGAAAGGATAAAAAGTGGGTGAATATGTGCGCTAGAGAATTTATTGCTACTGAGTCTAGAGTGATGGCGAGTTAATAGAAACAAACAGCATCATTATAAGGCCGTTAACGGCACTATTTGAGCCGTAATCGTAGGATGAGCATTTTCACGTAAAAGTACGGACGGTGAGATACGGTAATATCAGAAACGGAAGGAAGAGGAAGGGTAACGTGTGGGAATTCATCAGAAAATGGAGGGAAAACTGAAGGATTGAGGCAGGAAACGAGGGGAAACGAGGGATTTTTAACGTTTCCCTTTTCTAATTGTCCCATTAATTTAAGATCGATTGCCGTCGTCGAATTGAATGTTGCAGGATGTTGAATTGTGTTGTGCAATGCAATAATATTGATAAAACAATAGTATGCGATACCAGTAAACGCCCACGAACTGTTCGTGTACGTCTATAACACTGACGAAAACTACCATACAAACAATCATCTTGGACTTTAATCCTCAATTCACCCACTGGTGATTGACTAAAAAAATACAGAGTACTTGACCGCCTCGCTCAGGGGTAAAACCTTTACTAGAGCGAACGATTGACATATTTGATGACGGTTGAGCGGAAGCAAAGTCTATTTGGAAAGGTTCAACCTTGCTTCAGAACCATCACATTAATGCTCGACGACATCAAGCTAAGCATCCACTCCACTAAATAAAGACGATCATTAACTTGAGTCGTCCGCAAAAAACAAACTGGTTGCTGTATCCGTACGATCGATACATATTCCAGGTTTTTCGTTCCTCCGCAATGAATTTCCCAATGGCTCAATCGTCATGAGATAGAGCAATGTGGAGAGTGGGCCGCCTTGCTTCAAACCCCGATAAGGAGTGATCTCTGATGAAAGCGTTCCATTCAACAATAACGAAATGTTTGTGTTGGTATACAGAAGCTTTGTCAGCTGAATAAACGAAGTTCCACAGATCATGTTTGAAAGCACTGCAAACATGTACAACGAATCCACTCGATTTCCTGAGATCGAGAAAGGTTTCATAAGCTTCTTCACTAAGATGAGTGACTAAATCCTGTAGATTAATCATGTACTCGGGTAGGATGTTGGATGAATCTTCCTCTCAAAAATGCTTTTTGACCCTCAAAAGACCATTTTGTGAAGCATTTTCTAAAGCCGATACGCAAGTACTTTTGACAGCACTTTCCCTTCCATGCATATCAGCACAATAGCACGATAGTTTCCAGGATCTGCGCGAGATCCTTTCTTATAAAGCAACGTGATTGCCGAGGTAAATTTAGATCGCAGCAAAGAGCCTCGAAGAAGTTGATGGTCGAAGAGGAGTTGCAAACATGCACCAAAAGCACTCGGAGCGAGTTGGAATAACACTGCCGGCAATCTGTCCATTCCCGATGTTAAGTCGCCAAATGGTCTCCCGTGTGAGCAAGGGCAGCATAAAGGAAAATTATATGGATAAGTTTCCTGAAAAAAGGATTTAGTCCAGCTGATTAAGTCTTGCTTGATGTCCCGTAAAGACACGTTCCTCAGGATGCTGTTGACTCAAAGCGGCAATGACACCCAAGTTTGAAAGCCATTCAAAACATGAGAGGCGACTTGGTTCAGGTCGAGAACCTCCTCTTCAACAATGCAGACGTAAAGATAGTTTTGTACTCAAATGTAGTGGAGCTATGCTAGCTCAAACGAACAGAGGAAGACCGAGCTCAGAGAGCTTTTTATTCCGCACGAACTTAAGGCAAAAGACTCAGAGAGTCAACTAGCTCTTAGAGCTTCATTGCTCTAACAAGAACTACGAGCACAAAATGCTGCAGAGTAGCAGCTTTAGGAAGGCTGCTACTCTCTTTCACTAAAATGGAAACTGTCTTTTATTTACAGTGCGCGACAGCATCGAAGGGTCTTTTGGCTTTTTGCCCTAGAAGTCGTAGTTTTTCTACAAATTTGACACCAAAACCCGACGTAACTTTTTATTGTCTACCGGCCACCTATCTTGAAATTTCCAATCTCTAAAAAATGACGGAAGCTATTGATGAAATTGAAACGTGCAATACAGATAATAAGTAGTAAAAAAGATGATCAAACAAGAAAACTACAACCCGTACCTTTGGAAAACGCTGTGTCGATAAAAGTATGCCAGACAAGTTAGTGGACTTTGTGAAGGCAAATCGTCATCGTCCGTTGAGTGCACCGGAGTGGATGGATATCCTGTTATTAGATGGCTATCTGTGCTATGAGCATAGAGAGAAACAGAAGAAAGCTGGTGTTGGTAGAAGAATTGAAGCTCCAACAATCAGCCAAACAATTGCAGAAATGCTTCATCGCAAGAAAAACTTGGTGAAGGAAGTCCGTGGAGATTACCTACGCAACAAACCAATCATCTCTGATATTATTGCGGGGAATAGAGCCGCAAAAAGAATCGCTGTTCTAGGCTTTAGACATGTCATAAATGAACTACGACAGTTCGTTCAAGACAGAAGAGAGACAAGAACACGCACTGTTGTGAAGGATGTACTAGAGCACCTCGCTGCTAGGCTGTTTGTGCAACTTGATCATTCAAACAAAGCGACAATGAAGGCGGGATTACGCGCAGTCCAAAGCTTTTTTATCAGCAATGGATACAAATGTGGGAAAAAGAAAGGGATTGAATCATATCGTCTAAGAGCGGATATCATGCTTAAACGTGATAATTATGTCATCCCCATATCACAAGAATTAAAGTAATACTCGACAAATAGTATACATGGATGAAAGCTACATCCACCTAAATTATTGCAGACATGATAATTCATTATATGACCCAAATGACGAGCAAGATCTGACCACTATAAGAAAGCATAAAGGACGAAGGTATCGTTTTTTACCAGCTATTATTTGATGCTGGCCGTGCAATACCTGAACATCTCTGCAACGAGGAGCAAAAAGCTAAATTGTTAAGTGAAACACTTGATATATTTCAAGGTGGAAAAAAACAAACGAAGGACTACCATGGAATGTTCAATCACGAGTACTTTGTAAAATGAATTAAGATTTTTTGCAAACCTTGAAGGACTGAAATATATCAAATACTATCATTGTTACGGACAACGCAAAGTACCATAAAGCACTACCATGATGTTCCTAGACAGAGTGATAACACTTGAGTAGATATAAGAAAAAGTAAAAGTAAATATATTAATCTGAAGGTCCTTAGTTCACTATTAGCTAATCTAAGCCTTAGTCTAAACTATCAATGAACTAATGCTACTAACATAACTAACATCAGTAATGTTCCTACCTAACCTCCTATGAACACATTAGTAAGTTCTCAGAGAATTTGTCCACATGTGTTGCTTCTACATGTTCTTAGGAACACATTCCGCAACACAGAGTAACAAGAAGGTAGTTTTGCAAGACGCTTGTCAAAAATATGGAATTGGTTATAGCATGGCAGACACAAAAATTATGATGTGTGACAAATTACGCAAATATATCCAAGCAAACATGTCTCCTGTTGTAGTGAAGATGGCTGAAGATGCTGGCCATGAGTTACTGTATTCGCACGTCACTATTCAGACTTGCAGCCTAAAGAGACAATTGAACCAATCATATAAGGGGCTGTCGGACGGCAATATACAATAACAACTACGTGCAAAGATGTTCTGATTAGGACTAACGAAGCTTTTTATAATTTACAATCGCAAACAGTACAAGGCTGCATTGAAAAAGTAAACAATAACCTTGGAAAACTACGTCAGCATATTGTGAATATGGAAAGAATGGATGATAATACTGATGATACTGACGATACTGATGATGGGAGTTAGATTCAGATTTTTTGGGAGTTTCATCTATTTGCTAGGGCGTGTGCGCACGAGCGCGCAAATAAATTGATAGCCTGCAAAAACGCTTAGGATAACATTCCACAGTATACTGATACTATCAGCAAGGTAGCCTAACAAATGTATACCTTCCCAAACTGTTTGCGTGTCCACAATTTTTTTTGCGTTACCGCATACTGTTTGTCACTTGTCGCCCCCACAATCCTCGAACCCATCGAGATTTCACAGTGTATTTTAATGAAATACCGTAATATACACTGGTCTGCACTGATTGGAAAAATGTTTAAAATATCATCGAGTCAGATCGACACGAAAATTTGGTTTTGGAAGCCACGACGAAGTTGCAAGCATTTATAGACACTAAATCCCCACACTCCAAGTCTGTAGGCTAACTCGACCGATTGACAGGTCCTCACTTGGGTAACGTTAAATGAATTCCGACAGCAACGAACTTGTGATGATAGGTGTGATTAGGCAGGATACTGCTGTTCCCTGATTTTTATAAGAAACTGCCCCTACATGTAACACTCGCTCATTTCTACATCCATACCTTCTCCTTCAGAGCCTTTCGTGCCCTTGCCGTCCTATTCACTTGCTTCATGACATGATAGATCGTCGTCCGACTTAAGAGCACTAAAGTTTGTTTCTATGAGACACAAACTTTCAAGAATTTCTGCTAAATTATCTGAATCTAGCTCTTCGGCAACAACGCGCCTCCCTTCGACGGGAAATTTAACACGCATAAACCCGCTTTGAATCGTCTCTTTCGACAGTCCACTCCATGCCTCAGCTACCCATTCGATGACTCGCTCTCTTGATGGTGGCTTGTATACGTACGGTCTCGAGTCGGATTCGAGTGAATCAGCGATGTGGTCGACGCATGCACTTGGTAGACGGCTCTTGAATGGCTAATTCCACGAAATATCTGCTGGCTGGCAGACATAGGTGAACTTTGAGGGAAAGGGCTCTAAGATCACGCGCAGGGTTGTTGCCAGCTCCGTGACTTCTCCGGTTCAATGACCCGAGAAGTCCTCCCACAGAAGAAGAACTGGGGTGTCGTTCTCGTCGCGAAAGCCGAAGTGGTAGTTTAGAAACGCGAGCGACAATCGTGAGTTCCACCATGCCATTCTGTTCCCGTATACTTGTAGTCCCGTTGCGTCTAGTACAGGCCTGACCTTTCTCCACATTGCTTTTCCGAACCCGTGTCGCTAGCTGTCGTTCTCTACTGCTTGCTCGACTCTCTTGGACTTCGTAGTGTGGACAACGATTAACGGTGAATAATTGGTGCCTTCACTGTCCCCGAGAAGCATTGCAGTCAATCTCTCCTTGTCTTTGCCACCACTACTCACCCACAGCGTCTTCTTCTCCTTGTCATTCACGGTCATCTTCGGCACGTACTCGAAGAAGACGCCAGTTTGATCTTCGTTGTAGATCTTTTCGATGCCGTGGGTGACCATAAGCTCCGACACCTTCGTCGCAAACGCTCGCACCGTCTCATCTGCTTCTGATGGAGTTGTTTGTCCTTGTCGCGTTCTTGTCCGCATTACCAGTCGATTCCGACGTAAGAATCTTTTTTTGCCAGCTTGGTGACGCAGCAAACGAGCCCTCTGGAAGCTTTATTGAATTGGCGATGCTGGTGGCCTTCATCTTCAGCATTCTAGACGACTCTGGAACTCCACCTTTTCGTAGCAGATTGATCCAGGTCACGATCGTCTTTTCGCTGTCGTTGCCTAGTGTCAGGCCGTGGCCAGCGCGTGCCACCCTTGTCATAGTGCGCGTTCTGTAGCTGGTGCACTGTGCCTCGATCGTACTTCGCTTGAGGGCCACCGCTGGATTGATCGCGCTTTTGATCTCTTGTACTGCCCCGGAAGCTCGGGGAAGAACTTGGCAAGTGTTCTGCTCATGCTGCCGGTGTCATCGTAGAAGTTGCTGATGGCCAGCTGGCGCTCGAATGGAGTTGCCGTGCGCGTGTACTGCTTCTCTTGACGGCCGTTTCCATTGACGCGTGTTCTTCTTTTCATTTGGGAGTTGTAATATTTACGCCTTTTTTGCTTAAATTCACGCCCTAAGCTCGGGGAAGAACTTGGCAAGTGTTCTGCTCATGCTGCCGGTGTCATCGTAGAAGTTAATGATGCTCAGCTGGCGCTCGAATGAAGTTGCCGTGCGCGTGTACTGAATCTCTTGACGGCCTTTTCCATTGACGCGTGTTCTTCCTATCATTTTCGAGAATCAAAAAGGTGGAATATATTACGGACAATTGCAAAAAAAGGCCGGTATTATATCTCGCATTTCATTGGCGGAGAAGTGTGCGACATATGACATACGGCGACAAGTGACAAATAGTACACGGTATACAGTAAATACTTAAACTTGATGTATTACATAGCTTCTAATTTGCTTTTTCGTGTCTGAAGCCATTTGAATTGTGCTCGAACATAATTTTTGTGTTATATCTGCTTGTCACCTCTCAAGACCAGAACTATAGCTAAAAGTAGCCGTTACATTTGGGTCCTCGATGCTGTCGCCCACTGTTAGGATTAATCAGGAAATTAACCTCGCCTAAACACTTATACGTAAGGTTTTACTACATAGTAAAGTAAGACCAGAATACATGCCTAATGATTGGCTGATAGTCGTCCCCCTTGATGTCTTCGTACTTAGTTCGAGCCTTACGGCTCACGGGTATCCACCCAGAACCGATAAGATTACTTACGACCGGTAACACGTTAGTAAACCGCCGGTTATACTAACCGACGTGTAACACCGTTACACCAGATCTCTACAAACGATGCTTGATGCGTTTGCCCTGAATGATCCAGTTGAAATATGATAAAAAAAGTTTTCTGTCCCGTTGAGTCCATTGTAGCGTATACAATATGGATGTAAACTGAGCTCCATGAACCACCAAACGAACCACCAAAAACGATATTGGAGCGTAAAGTGGTTTGTAGTTTCAGCAGTTTCAGATCTAGGGAAACTCTTTCGAATAACAGTAAGAAAAACGTTTCGTCTCCTCTCTGCATGAGAGTGCAGACTCTTCGTATCACAAACAAAATAATTAGACTGGTATGTCAAAGTCAAATGAAAGCGAAAAGTCTCCAGGTGCTGACGATCGCGGAAACGAGTGCCTTAAACGCATCAAAGCGCATATTTCGAAAAACAATATGTTGAATTAGCAGATGACCATTCTTTTCGTATCCGTTCGTGTCTGACAGAAATAATGTGTTGCTTGTCCACCAAAAACTCTCCATTGTGCTGTCTTTATTAATGAGCTGCAAGGGGTCTAGTGGCGAGTTTTGAACTCCATCTTCCTCCTTCAGCTATAGGTCGAAGCTTTGTTGGTGACGAAAAGTTGGACTATCCCACTTTTCGTCGAACCACTCTCTTAGAAAAAGTGTATCTAGTGGTGAGCGCAAAATCTGCAGCAACACAATCGTGTGCCGTAAACGAAAGTGGTGATTTGGTATCCACTCTACTGGATGAACAGTAACGTACTAAAGCCAGTGATAGCTGGGGTAAATAGCTAGGGCCGTGCACATCTGCACCAGGTTAAAAAACGCGAACGCTACTGTTGCTCGTGTCGATTCCACCACTCCAACTGACGCAGTCCACCAGTAGTCTACCGTTTCCATAATGCTTTTCCGGACTGCCGAGACACGACCACCGACCTCTCTCGACCATTATTTTCTAAACGCGGTTTCCGAGTTGGTTCGGATGCTGCAATTACACGGCTAATTGTGTGTACTCACACCACTTGCTCCAAGCAGAGGTCATTGAACTTATGCTACCATTAAGAACCCCAGTGCAATAAGATGACCCAATGTGGATCGGATAATTATTTCTCCGCTGGTCGTGAATCCGGCATATTTGCTCGACTTGGGAGCGTTAATATTTTCTTTTAGCAATGTATCCGGTATAGGCGGAGACTGAGCTGTTTCCACATCCTGAATCAGGAACTCCAGCACTTCCCCCACATGGATTGGACGATCGTCTTTTTCGATCCGCGTGTGATTTTTTTTGAATAAGTGGGACTCTTCTTGAGGAAAAGTCATCACCACAATATTGGCCGGTATAGCCAAGTTGACATCTCTATGCTCTGTGAAGTCACTGCCTCACGAAAATGAGCATAGAGAATTTCCATAACCTGCCGAATGCAGCGCTGATAGAAATGTCTGTTGACAAATCTACGGTCCAAATTCGAAAACCTCCAACACATTAAGCGATCCAAGAACATCATATTATCGAAACGAATAATGATAGCCCAGTTTTGCAACCTTTTTGTGTGCCACTTTCTGGCACACCTCTTCGCTTGCAACCAAAAGTCGCAATTTACCCCCAATAACGTTGCTGATTGGACGACTTTTCCCTTGGTTGAATCACATTTCCATGATCCGAGACAAAGATTGAAATATATTTCAGGAGTGGGGGCGGGAAACCAGTGCTTGACCCGTTTCCAATATCTGTGAAATGTTGCACTGGAAATATCGAACAATTTCACCATTTACCAGTGAACGGAAAAAAACTCCCAGCTGTGACAACCCTTTGCAAAAGCTGTCAGTAACGCGAAGATTCGAAGCCACTTCGGCATTGCATCCTTAAACACCGCTTCTTTAGGGCTTCATCCTTATAGATTTCAGCATGTCCCTTTGGAATATTGGCAAGTGTAGGCTGAGGGACCGTTTTATGTGCTTTTCAACCGGGTGGAACGTGTTGATGCCACTGGTGTGATTCATTTCCACTGCAACCGGCTCATTGGATAATATCGAAGCAGTAGGGAGAGGTGTCTGAATTTCCCTATCGGCCTCAGATAGGCCTATTTCCACATTTGAGGTGGCAACACTTGGTGGAATTGTTGGACCGCGGGGGCTAGGTTCCGCAGTTGATGGAGCAGCACACGGAGAGATGGGCGTACAGGCATGTTCACTATCGGATGAATTGACGACTAGTAAGCACGATTGTACAAAGGTAACCATTGTTGTAGACTGGAAGCCTGGAAGACGCGGAGAAGGTGTCTTGTTGTTTTTGCTGAACTGATGTTCTGCTGTATTCATTTTCGCAGCAGCGTATAGGCGTAAAATTGAGAATTCCGGGATTTGTGTCAGTAGTGTGGAACAACCCTCCCGCGAGCAACTGGTCTCGTTCGAATCCCGCCTTCGTGAATCGCAGAACAGACAGCCTCCCCATTACCGGAAGCCTTCCAAAAGAGTATAATCGCTCTATTTTGATATATTAAATATCAAGCATTTTTGTCCTGTCAAAAAACTGGCGTGCGCCATTGCTTCCAAAGAAAGCATAACAGACACAAAGTAAACAGGCCACGGGCATCTAGCGCATGTCGACGACGAAGAGTCACATACGATTGACTCAGGCACAGAAGCTGGAGCTCCGCGAGCATCGTGCTGCTCACCCTGAGCAAACGCAGCTCTTGGTGTGCGTGTGGGCTCAAGAATAATTAAAGCTCCCACGTCGTCGTCCCATCTTCACGCTCTGGGACGTACTGAGAAGCAAAGACGGCGAGGTCCTGAACACCTCGCGG
>CACSLJ010000028.1:0-152595 GCA_902706625.1 Albugo laibachii | reverse complement strand
AATAGCGTCAGGAATCGATGACGGCGAAAGCTGCGTACAATCATTATTGCGTGGAATGGAATGCAATATTGGATTCCGACGTGCATGATATCGCTCGCTTGAAGAATACATTCTCACTAATGAATTCAATCAGTTCGGAACAGAGTAAACTAATCAGCGATTTAATGATAGCGACCAAAGATATCTGCAAAGAAAATACACAAAAGTCCTGCAGCCACATTGGATTAAAGTTCAATCTATCACCAGCAGCGTGGATTTCGTCCGCAGCGTCATCGATTCCGCTCACAATTTCATTCGACGATCAAGCTTTCCATTACTGACATCGTATCAGATCTTTTTTTAGCGAATAGCTTTACTCAATATGTTCACACAGATCAATTACACCGGCCCAGCACTCTCTACACATGAACTTGCAGCTCTTGCAGCATTTTCAAGTGCGTTTATCGAAAGTGAAGCAAGAGATACCCTGAATTATCGTTCCTGTGCATGTGTTGCCTTGCATGTAGATGGCGAGTATCCGTATAATATTTGTGAAAAGCTGGATATCTTACTCTTAGCGCGCTGCTTGCTGCAAGCTATGGGAACTGAAAGAAAATTAGCTGGAGTGGTTTTATCGAGTGGGGTCTTGCTCAGTATCACTTTGACAAAGAAGACCGTGGAAAAGAGAATTTTGCTAAAGCGCAAAGTCTTACCGTTTTGACAACGGAATTCAGTGGCGCTATTGGGATAAGAACCAAATTTCAAGTAAACGGTGTCGCTGATCTGCTCTTACTTTTTCAGCACCGGTCCGCCCACAGCTTCTGAACGGCTGCTGTCCTTTCTAAGGGGTAAAAATTGAAGTGTATTTATAGAAGGAATGTACGTAGGAACGTTACCAACGAAACAATCGCTAAATACGCATTGCAATTCCACACCGAGGGTTAACAACCCATCATTTCCCGCTCTGCCGCTGAGCTTCTTGAGTTACAAAGCTCCACATTGTCGCCGCTTTCGGGTTTTGCTTGACCCAGTCAGACAGCAGCTTTGGCACAACTTCATACATGATCGACGCTGGCTTCCAACTGTCCTCAGTGCTATCCAAACCAATCCACGACACCAGTATTTCTCACAGTTGGGTATCGCGATTCACGCGATAATCCAGAAATTTTCGTCCTAAATCACCCTCATTTGCAAACACCACCTGATCCTTTAGGTCCTGGGTAACTTACAGATCCTTCACGCAATAAAAGCGCAGACGCGAGACATGCCGCGTCACCACTTTAAAGGGCTTGATTAGTTCTTGAATCTCATAAATCCAGTCATTCAGCGTA
The DNA here is from genome assembly GCA_902706625.1 of Albugo laibachii. Classification (NCBI taxonomy): domain Eukaryota; phylum Oomycota; class Peronosporomycetes; order Albuginales; family Albuginaceae; genus Albugo; species Albugo laibachii. Next base: position 151,285 of record CACSLJ010000028.1, on the reverse strand, counting down.
GACACGACCCGGTACGGTCCTTTCCAACGCAAAACGAGTTTGTTGGCGTGTTTTGCTACTTGAACGGATAACATAAAGTCTCATATTTCAAAGTTTGCCGCTTGAACTCCCTTCTTGTCACCATGCCGCCGCCTCGCCGCCTAATTCTTTCACTTTGTGACATCTGAGAGCGCATGATGCGTCCGATCAATTTTTTCTTGTAACTCCACAATCGTTTGCTTTTGAGTCGCTTGCACCTCCAACAGCGTCATGGATCTTAGCCTATCCATTCGCGCGGGTTGATATAGTAAACTGATTGGGTCACCAGCTGGTAACGCCGCGAAACCTGTGACGGGCGCAATTCCTCCAAGCCGACTGGAGGGAACTTGATTAACAGCGGACTGGTAGAACGGTAGCAGCACCGGCCAGTTTTTGAACTTCAATTTCCGCTCACTTAAGAGACTCCGCATTGTCTTGAGCAACTGTCTATTCAGCACTTCAACAGATCCATTCGCCCAGGGACAATACGCCGTCACAAAGTGATGTTGGGTACCCAAAAGTTTGCAGAGTTTTGCCATCACTTCATTCTTGAAATGGGATCCCCGATCGGATACCCAGACCGACACTAGGCCATATCTTATAAACCAATCCAGGATTGCGTGAACTGTGACGTCCGTGTTAGCCATTGTTGTCGGCACTAATTCACAAAATCCACTCATCCTACCTTTCAGTACCAGCACGTAACATAGTTCATCGTCCCCACGCGGCATTGCCAAATAATCAAAGTGAAGGATTTTATTCGGCTTCGTAGAACGCAACGGTTCACCGAAAGGGCGAGGACATTTACCACCCCGCGATAGAAGGCAACGCAGACACCGCAGCACGAATTCTTTCACGTCATGATTCATTGAGCTCCATACTAAATGATTCGATAATACATTCATAGTTTTAGTCAAGCCACGATGTCCTGCTGATCCCGCGTGAGCCACCACACACAATCGTTGTTGAAGATCGGCAGCACCATCTGGTATCCATATACGCTGGCGTGAATCCACCAGTACTCCTGTATCTTTGTCTTCATCTAGGTGTAACTTGCCGTCCGCAACTTCAGCTTAGTATTTCTTTTGAATATCTCGTGTTTCTTCCATGGAAGGCCAATCGAAACCGGGGTCTTCCAAATGAGAAATCTTTTCTACCACTGCTAGCGCATAGCATTTGCTCACTACTTGTTTGAAATCATTCCTCGGTGCCCCTCAACGGGATAGGAGGTCTCCCCATACATTGCCTTCTCCTGCTACATGTTCGGCCACATAACGGAAGGTTTGAAGCACCAGTGCCCATCGTTGTAGCTTATCGGCTCTGTATCGAGCGACAGCGTTATCCACACTGTTGGGATCGAAGATAAATCGCAAGTTCCGATGATCCGTGAAGAGATAAAACCTTTCTCTCTGAGTAACAAATATTCGAGGCGCTTGCAGGTTTCTACGATGAGGAATACTTCCTTCTCCACTGTTGCCCATCGCGCTGACGTTCCCTTAAAGGATCCGCTGATAAACGCCAATGGATAATGGTCTTGTTCAACGAATGTTTTATTAAATTTACCAGGCTCCACTTGAGTGACGATTGCACCCCGATGGTCTTTAGAGGCGTCAGTATAAACACAGACATCCCAGTCGTCTTTGGGATGTGCCATTGGAACCATCGCATACAAAGCTTCTTTTACGTTCTGACGACATCTATGATGCTTGCTACTCCAACCATATTCTGCCAAACGAATCTGAACCAGTTTCCGTTTCTTTCTGCACTTCGCTGCTTTCATAGCATCTTCCAATAGTTCATGAAGGTCTTGAACCAATTGTGAGTAATTTGGTATGTTGTTACGCATCCAATTCACTGCGCAGAGAAATTGCTGGAGATCTGAAGCCGTAATTGGGTTTCCCGTATCACATAATCCCTGGATCCGTGCGGTACAGTGACTCACACCGTTACCCAATATTTTCTTCCCACACCATATGGTTTCAAATGCGAGAAAAACACACTTCTTTGGATGGAGCTTAACACCATATTCTTCGCATCTAGATAGTACAACTTCCAGTACATCGATCAGTTTGGACTCCGTTTCCGCATATCCTAAGAAATCATCCAGCCAAACTTGAACGCCATGATGTAGAACTGGTTTCATCACCTGCTCTGCAACCTGCTGGGCAAATGCCACGGCATCCGTAGATCCCATTACCACGCCTTTCCCAGTATAAAGGCCACCTGGAGTGACGACCGTGAAATAATCGCGACTATCTTTGTCCAGAGGCAGCTGCCAATAGAATCGAAAACAGTCGAGCGAGAAATAACACTTGGCTCCTTCTAGGCTTGCGAGTAACACCTCCAAATGTGGCATCGGCCATGACATTGGCACTGTTGCGGCATTCACGGCACGTAAGTCTACGGTCATCCGGTAATCGCCAGTTTCCTTCTTCGACACAATGCGTGGGGCACTACCCAACGTGAGTCGGGATTGCGATAAATTAAATCGAGTTTTTCTAGATTCTCCAGATGATTTTCCAAATAATCGCGATGCATAGGAGGATACCGTCTAGATCCTGCCATGATAGGTTCGACTCCTTCCTTGAGGCGTACTTTTAAAGCCGGGACCTTAACTGGTGGATCAGCCGCAAATTCCACTCGAAAGACATTTTCATACTTCGCAAGAACCAATTCCAAACGGTCCACTGAGCTTTTACTAGCGCCAGCTGCTTTAACCTCTTCGAGCCTCGACTTTAATATTGTTCGCACTGTATCCATCTGGATTTCACGATCGTCCATGGATTCTTCATCGGCCTCATGCAATACCTCTTCACAGCTATCCAATATACGACATGTGGGGGCGATCTGTGTATCCATAGTTGATTCGCGGATAGACTCGGCATCCCACACTTGCTTTTTTCACTAGCTGCCTCCAAAACTGCCTCCGCTGAATATCTCATCGACTCCACCATACCTCGATCAATCAGTAGTGCGAGGATGGGACTTCCTCGTTGACCATCATTTCCAGATTACGCCAAATCAGTGGTCCACTAGACGTGGCGAAGTCCACGCAGTCCAAAAGCACACGACGCTTGATCCAAAGTGGGGCGTTTCCAATTGTATTGATCTTCTTCGGTGTAATATATCTGCCGATGCGCAGCAGTGCTTTCTTCTCAAGCAAATTTACGAGCCCAGCAGAAATAATGCGAACGTTGGAGCCGAATCCAAAATTGTACGTATATTTTCGATGCCATCCACCGTCACATAAAGTTCATCATTAGTCTTTCGTGAGGCTGCCATTTTAACATTTAATCCCATTCCATTGCCACTCTCTTTAGGTCGCTGTCGTCTCTCCAACAGCTTCTCCGCCTCTCCTGGCACACATGAAGGACACCTTCGCACTGAGTAATCCGTGCTCGTGCATTTTAGGCACTCGAAACGACGTCTTGATTGTTCTCTAGACAGCGATTCTTTTTCATTTTTGGACTTTTCATTCGATGAAAATTTCGTGGTTGACATCGGCTTTGCCTTGAGAGAAAGGCCATGAAGATTCTTAGCTGACGTAGACACCATTGGTAGAAAGCAACTGGATTTTTTTCATCGGCTTGTTCGTATCCAAATTAAGTTTTGCGATGAGCTTCCGCTTGAAGGCGGGGGGTGTTCCAACGCGTCGACCATCCAATTCACAATACTTTTAGCGTCTACTTGCTCCACATATCGCTGAAAACCATGCTCCTCCAAAACACGGTAAATTTGATTCCGAAGGTGCGACATCCTAGATCCTGCGTCCATCAAAGAGGTCTTCATTCGAAATTTTTCATCATGTTTTCAATTTTTCCCAGGTCTAAAGAATCGGTCACGATAGCCTCCCTGAAGTATCCTATCCAGTCTTGTTCCGTTACTTCATTAGGACTCTTGCACAGCTCGAACTTAAGTATTTGTTCCCGCGTCCACGCTTCAGCACAGGAGGACACCGGCATTACAAATGGCTTGTTGTAACACGTTTCGTAGGCCAGTAGGGTATTGTAATATTCTTGATATGTTCCAATAAACTCACGCTTGTCCCGTTATGTTTCTCCTTTGTATACCGGATGTTTTGGAAGCTGCGGAGCGTTTGAGATGCGATTATTTCCAGACACATGTGTCATTTCGATGTTATCTGTCATCCGTCGTACTCGTTCGTCCATCAATTCTCCGACAAATGGTCCCGACGGATCCAATCTTCTCATCTCCCTCCGTACCCTTTGCTCTTCCCCATCCGATACAATAGCATCGAGCTCCGCATACATGGACTCGTTGCTCGTCATCCAACTCCTAAAACACTTGAACTAAAGTTAACGTTGATCTGCTCTTACCTTTTAAGCACCGGACCGCTCACAGCTTCTGAACAGCTGCTGTCCTCTTTAAGGGGTAAAAATAGAAGTGTATTTATAGAAGGAATGTACCGAGGAACGTTACCAACGAAACAATCGCTAAATACGCATTGCACTTCCACACCGAGGGTTGAAAACCCATCAGTCGCACAAATGCTCTACTTGCGAGCACCATCCAGAAGCTGCACATAACGCAGTCAAATCCTGAGACGGATTTGGATCAAACCGCAGTTGTCACTTTGGATGAAGCAGATCCTGATAATATTCTCTTGGAGCAGATTTCAGTTTGAAGATGACACAAATCTGAAGCAAGAAAAGCTGCCCGTCATCGATCAAACCATTTTACTGGCACTTTGTTCAGACGTGAAAAGTAACAACCCAAACGATGATTTGACTCGTGAGGAAATGATGGCGTATATTGCTCGCGTCCTTGAGCAACCAAACAACTGGATGGTGCACGCAACCGCTCTGTTGGAACGAGCCTGGCTCGAGTATCAGACATCCAAGCGCCACAAGCGCGCTGTTTATAGATCCAGGCGCTCGTGGACCAGCACACAAATCGACTATTGACTCCAACTTCCTTGGAAGACGTGACGCCGGCGTTTGAGCGCATGGCGTACGTTTATGCATTGGCGTTTCCACCGCAATTCGCACTGAAGAAAGACTTGGCGGAACGATACTTTGCATTGGGTGCAGTAGCAAGTGCGTTAGAATTATACAAGGAGCTCGAGATTTGGGATGAAGTGGTCATTTGTTATCGGCTGTTGGATTAGCAGAAAAGAGCAGAAGTACTTGTTCGTGAACGCATTTTCATCGAGCCTACGCCTTAGTTGTGGTGTTGTTTGGGAGATTTGACTGGCGAAATTGCTCATTTTGAGGGTGCTTGGGATCTTTCTGAGCACCGATACCCACGTGCTAAGCGTTCGCTTGGACGAGCGGCGTTTGAATCAAATGATATACCGTCGGCCATCAAACACTTTGAAGAGAGTCTTAAAATGAATCCGATGCACACGCAAACGTGGTTTCTTTTGGGTGTGTTGGGCATGCGAACAAGCAATTGGAATCTCGGCTTAAATTCATTCACTCGTGTCGTACAATTAGATCCAGACAACGCAGAAGCCTGGGGTAATATTGGTTCAATTCACATGACTCAGAAGCATTTTGCAGAAGCATTCTCAGTCTTCCAGGAAGCAGTCAAACAAAAGCGATTCATGTGGCAGATTTGGGAGAATTTGGCTTGGTGTGCGGTGGAAATTGGAAAGTATGGTGACGCGATATACGCACAACATCAACTGCTTGATTTGCGTTCAAAGCATAACCGCCCAGTAGATCATGAGCTTCTTGCTTGGATGGTGGATGCGATCGTGTACAAGCAGGATGGAGTGTTGCAGGCGCATTACAAGGACGAACTTGCAAAATTGCTGGGTCTTATCACGTTAATAGTGACGAATGATCCTAAGCTTTGGCAAGTTACGCACACTTTAATGATCGTGTGAGAAGACAAGAGAAGGCGCTGGAATGCCGTTTGAAGGTATCTCGGACATTACAAACGGCAAATTGGGAAAAAGATCAAGATCAGGTAGAAGGAGTGTGTCATGCGGCGTTACAAGTTACTGCGGGGTATCAAGTCCAAGATACAAAAGAGGCTCTGCACGCAGCTCGTCTACTTGTTCGAGGTGTGTTGAAAAGAGCACAAATGAATTTTCCGCACTTGGAGCTTTGCGAACAACTAGAGAAAGTTCTGCAAGATATCCAAACAGCAACTGACGCAATGACATGATTATTGAGCTCGCCCGCTAGAGGCAGTAATAGAAATAATGTTTGTTCCTTGTAATGTGTCTATTGTCGCATGTGGCACAAGCCCTTGGAATTCCATAAATTTGCGCTTTAATCGTAGCTCGATAAATTGTATTTGTAAGATGAAGTAATCGCTGCTTGCATTTATTACAGAGAAGCAAATTCACTACATGTCGTTATAAAGTAGTGTAGCGGATGCTTCATCCGCTTGAGCTGAAGCATCAGCTCCATTAAGGTGGCTCACACAGTTGCTTACTTAGGAAGTTAGATAACGTACCTAATAGCACTGGCGAATTTGCGGAAAAATCTTTATCCGGGATTCACACGGATTATCGGAGAGACCTCCGGAAGTCCCTACAAAGAATTCTTTAGACCCCCAGGGATAACTGGAGCTAAGATTTCGGGCTATAGACAAGTGTCTATGGATCGCCAAAGCAATCGATCGATTTCCCCGTATCGAGTGATAGAGGAACAGAGGAGGACCATCGAGCCGATGGATAATTTACCTCACTCTTCTTTGGCCGAAAGCCTTATGCGATCCCAGGAAAGGGATCAAGTGCACGCGCACGGACGAGAGTTCCAGAGAGAATTTGCGACGGTGCAAGTGTAAGAAGATTTTAAAAAGACAGTTGAGTTACTCGCCGAGCAGTACCAGAATCATGTCGCTCTCAACGCAAGGATGGCCGAGCAGCAGCAGTGGCTGATGGAAGCTCATGAATAGGCCTTGGAACAACAGCGAAAATTTCTCACTTGGAATCGGAAGTCCAGCAGAGAGCACGGACGAGTAGTCTGGCCAGATGGGGACTATTTGAATGAAATACAATGGAGGACAGACCTGGTCACAGTAACACTACAGGCGAGAAACGGCTCAATAGTCGGGTCATAATGGGTTCTGGAGGAATATACCTCGACCCCCCTTGTACAAAGGAACAACCCAAAGCGACAAACGTGCCTTGATGGATGCTTATCTGGTGCATGAACAGCGAATAAAAGTTTTGAATCAAGGCGCAGAAGCAACAGTATTCAGTATGCCAGTGGGTGCCTGTGTCGAACATAAGACAAAAGTGGGAATCTGTAGTTATGAATTGCAATGGGAAGATTAAGATATTTCCGAGGAACGATGGCTCCAGTACTCCGTAGAGGCCAAGAACTGCGACATGACAAGAATAGCAGCGTTAAACAAGGCAATGAAGGAATTGCAAATGAAGACGAATATGGATGGTGGATCTAGAGTGGATACACTGGTACAAGACTTCATGGACATCCTCGATGAATTGAACATGGAGAATTTCGATCGAGAAGAGCCTAAAGCATGTGTCAAGTACCTGATCGCCGCCCTTCGCCCCGCTGTGCTCAAAAAGACGGTGGAAAATGAACTTAATCTACAGAGAAATGAAAGATACCGATCAGATCTACCAGCTTGCGTGGGATAGTTGAAGGAGCATGCCATCTCCTTTCAAAGGTATGTAGGACCAATGATTCAGACTGGAATGGTCGAAAAGACCCCTTTTCCACGCGAAGGAAGGCGATATAATGCTGAAAAATCCGTGCATTCGACATCCAAGAACTTTCGGAAAGCGGTCGCATGGGTGACAAGCGCGCCATCGCCTTTATTGGACTTTCGCTGTCGAGTGATTTGGAAGGTGATTGATTCAAAATCAGGTGTACCAGAGGGAAATTTTTTCCCAATCGTCTGGTTGCATTCCCCATTCGCTCAGTAGCACCCTTGTTTAGTTCAAGACTTCTTTGTTCGCTCGATCAACCGTTCCATTTTCCCAGTGGCATCTTGGCGGGGTATAGTGATGGACTGATCCCATTACTCGATGCATTTCCTGAAACAGCTCGTTCTTGAAATGGGTGCCTTGGTCTGAAACCCATGTGTGACAGACCCCAAAACTAGCGAACCATTTGAGCAAACAATCTGCCGCTTCCATTGAGTCTGCAGACTGGGTTGGCATCGTTGGCATCAGCCAAACGTACTTGGAAGCATCATCTTTGATCACAAACAGGTATTCTTTACCTTGATTACTCGTCCCCATAAACATACAGTAGAAATATGTATCAATTCGTTCGGTTTCGTTGCATGAAGAGCCTCTCCCAAATGTCTCTGCACCCGATTTGGCTCACTGCTCGAGCAATGCAAGCACTGCTTGATGAAGGCCTTCACATCGCACTTCATTTTGGTCCACCAGAATTTTACTTTTAACATCTGGTACGTTGCTTCAACGCCACGGTGCCCTCCACAACTGAAACGGGCTACCACACACAATCGAGTGCATAAACAGTAGCTCGTGACGGAATGTAAATGCGCATTGTCTCCCTTTTCGCCATAGGCCATCCTCCACTTCAAAACATGAGAGCGTTGGGTGGGGATACCGTTGTTGTATAATCTTGATCTCAATCAGATTCGGCCATTGAAACTTGTCATCGAGCAAAGGGGAGAGAACCGGACCAAGCTGGACAATTGCACAAATCGAAGCTCGTGCTGATCTCCAACGGGATAATAAGTCAGCCCAGACATTTGTCTCCCCAGCAATGTCGTAGAAGCGGTAGTTCAATCCCATCAAATAAATTGCCCAGCGCTGTACTTTAGCGATGGTGTATTTCGGACCCGTGGGAATGACCGTATGCGGATCGAAAATGAATTTGACATTTCGATGATCCGTATAAAGATTGAGTCCTTGCTGTCGGTGCAGAAGGTAGTCAGCACGTTTGCATGTTTCCACAATGGCGAATGCTTCTTTCTCGATGATGGTCCAGTGTTTTTGGGAACCTGAGAATGTTCCACTGAGAAACATCAGGGGCTGGTGATCAATGTCGACGAGGGAGCGCAGTGTGTGGTCCACTGGTACTTGTGTGAAAACTGCGCCACAATGGCGGTCACTAGCATCGGTACACACACAAATAATCATATCGTCACGCGGGTCCGGTTCTCTCCCCTTTGCTCGATGACAAGTTTCAATGGCCGAATCTGATTGAGATCAAGATTATACAACAACGGTATCCCCACCCAACGCTCTCATGTTTTGAAGTGGAGGATGGCCTATGGCGAAAAGGGAGACAATGCGCATTTACATTCCGTCACGAGCTACTGTTTATGCACTCGATTGTGTGTGGTAGCCCGTTTCAGTTGTGGAGGGCACCGTGGCGTTGAAGCAACGTACCAGATGTTAAAAGTAAAATTCTGGTGGACCAAAATGAAGTGCGATGTGAAGGCCTTCATCAAGCAGTACGGAAGGGAGGTGTAGCGGATGCTAAATCCGCTTGAGCTGAAGCTCCATTAAGGTGGCTCACACAGTTGCTTACTTAGGAGGTTAGATAACGTACCTAATAGCACTGGTGAATTTGCGGAAAAATCTTTATCCGGGATTCACACGGATTATCGGAGAGACCTCCGGAAGTCCCTACAAGTAGCCTCAAAATACCCAGATGTACTTCTTAACCAGCACGGGTTCAAAATCGATCATTGCGGCTTCAAGTGATGCTGAGAACAAATGGTCACCGTACGTGCATCAGAGTCATCGATATATCGTCATTTTAATACATACCTTACGGAAAAGCTTTGCTGGTAGGATAAATGGCAGGATATAAATTCGGGCTGGTATTCAGTGATCAAATTCATTATTTTTATCAGCTCAAAGTATCGGATTATTATGACTGAGCTGGGATTCGCTTCAGTCAGCACGATATACGACAATAAAAGGCCAACGTTGCCGTGATGTGCTGCCAGAAGTATACAGGCTAATAGTTTGTGTACAATTCTTCAAGGCCGATGTGCGCGAGATATTAAATACAGACGCCACGACGGAGTTGGCGGTAGTGAAAGCTTCAACTTCGCTAAATTCGTGTTTTGCATCACGGCCCATGTGCCGCAGTTGTACAGTAGAATTGGCAAAGCAAAAGCGGTGTAGAGATGAAAGCGTAGCCTCGCAGCGACACCCAGGCACATGTCCGGAAATTACAACATTTAGAGATCGCCCCATCTGCATGGGCTACATTGTGAGCCACTTTTAAATCATCGCTACTTAGGGTACCCAACTTCAGAATATCAACCTAGTGACTGTCCGCACTTCTGGAGATTATTCTCCGTTCTAATATTGCCGTATCGGTGAAGCGGAAAAATCTTTATGAGTAGTCTCGAATATGGTAGTAAGGATACGTCTTCCTGAGGTTGAATATAGGTAAATGCCCGCGTAGATTAGACTCTTCTTTTGTTGCTCCATAGTTGGGTTGTACGAGGAAGAAAGACATCGGAGCTCTAGACAAGAGACGAAAAAAAGAGAAGACTAATAAGACCTTGTTCCAAAGAGCAGCTTCGGCGTTAGATCGGTAGGAAGCAGTTTGATTAGCTCGACATGGTCCAGCGAAAGAAAAGCTTCGAGAAAGAATATATATTTGGAACGGTCGATGCTGTCAAATGCTTTACTCAACTAGATATCAAGTATGTACAAAGTTTTTTGGTATTTATGGGTGAAGTGCCGAGCTCTATCTATGGGAGCATACAGAATCTGTCACACTTCGGACGCGTCTGAAGCCACTTTGGTCAAGTAGTGATACCCATGTGTCACTCGCTCCTTGATTGAATAAAGTTTTTTCTCGTCCTATTTTGTAGCATGGGGATTGAGCAATGTGAGGGTCAATGTCTTCGTAGCCAATACCACCTTTTTAATTTAAATAGCGGTCAGGTTCATCTGATCTGCCATCAAACCAGCAGCGTGTCATATATCCCATCACTTCTTTGTGCAATCAAAGACAATCAAGTCTCCTTCGGGATCATGTTCAGACACAAAACGTAAATCCAAGCTTCACATCTTCAGATCTGAAAAGTTGAATAACACTTTACTTCGAAAGCGATCAATCTTTAGAATTGGATATGGCACCATGTGAAGGTCTTTCAAATTGTTCATTTCATGCAAGTGGGCTTACTGACACAAAAAGCCTCCTGGTAGTTTGCTTTCAACGTTGGCTTGTCTTGATAGTTCTCTACTCAATCACCTCTCATTAACTTTCGATTTGAAAAAGATTGCGTGTAGCAGTGACACCAATCTTGAGAGACATGATGTGAGAGCAGATGGACAAGGGTTATATACAAGGTGCTGAAATTTGGTTACCCTACGGTATTCCGCTCCATTTCAACTGGTTAATGAGATTGGTACACTAACACTGGGAAGCCCTTCATCCAGAACCCATCGATTCAAGTACGTCCCACATACTGTGTCGATAGGACTCGACAATGCAGGTGTGCTGATTTAGAAGAAGCTCTTTTGAAAACTCCACTTCAGTCAATATTGATTTTAAATGAAATTATATACTGGATCCATTTCAGCTCATTTCTCAAGAAATTTTAGTAGTTAGCAACAGCACATGCACTTCCATTTGGCATAAATTTAGCAAGCAAATTAACCGAAACAAATTTGATTGTCATGAATATCGATGACTGCGGAGAGATAGACATGCTTGAGGTCGACAAGCACTTGGGTGATGACGGTATAAGAACTTGCTGCTAGTGGATTGAATGGTATTTGCACGAAAGGTCATCTTAATAGGGTTGTCGCATGGATATTTTGAACAATGTGTCTCTCATCTGGGCGTATATCAATATTGCTTTCACGTAGTCGTCTGTGTTCGCTGGGCTCGAGTTCGTTTCGATCCCATGTGATAGGCGGTGCTCTTTATTCGAAGCGGTTCAACACACACGCTTAATTTCATGTAGCTGTAAAATAGAAACGCACCGCATGAAACAAGGGCGATGAGCCTAGCATAGGATCACACTGGAGCCATCCATTTGACAAACTGCTTGTGTATTGACCTACTACCTGATCTCACATCTGACCTATCAGATGTGGGTATTCGGTCGTCACTTCGAAAAATGTTAGTGTGGACTACGCCAATGCTCACCTTTGACATGGAGTTTAGGGTATTTTTATACCTAAGCCTATGCACATCGTCGAAGCCGTATGCTGGTGTTTATGCGATTTGATTGGTCAATAATAACGACGAGACCGCGATATTGTCGGATTGTGTCATGCATACGACACAAACTGTATTCGTGCTCTTCATTCGTTCTTTTCCCCAGTTTCTGTAAGACGATCAATCACTCAACCAGAATGTGGCTGAAAGAGCGTCATTTCTATCCGATTTTTTTCTACATGGCTACGAAGTCAAGCTGTATCCGAGCATTTTTCATTGAAGGTGATGTGAACTGCAAGGTCGCAGAGTCAACAGGCCCGTACACATTCACCTTGGAGCCAAATAAAAACGCACACGGTAGACCTTATCATTGTACCCCCGAGAGAAATTTGGCTGTAAATGCTATCCAACCTATCGATTTGAGTCCAAATGGACTGGGGTCACCGTGTGACAATTTCCGATACGATTTTTGCGAAAAAGCTCGTTCGGATTTCGACTTTCATCGACGCGTCTTTTGCTCTTCTGATAGAAAGGCAAGTATCAGATCGCACGGCGTGGATTGTAAAATTCGAACGATTTCAAGTCGAGGGCGTAGAGGTTAATACAGTGACTACTCTTGAGTTCAAGATGATGGAAAACAATAAATTGCTGGCACCACATTCATTTTTTGACCTAATTATTCACAACTTGGATAAAGATAAGACGATTGTTTTACAGTTTGTGACTGCTAGTTACGATTATTACAAGATCCAAGTTAAGTACGCAGAGATTGGTCGTTCGAAAAGTGACAAGTGGGTGTTGGGATTGGGTGAGGAAATTCCGGCCCCATTACGTATCGTTTTCATGAAACGTGATGGAAATTTTTTTGTCAAACTGGGAAAAGAAATGATGAAAGAAGAAGAGAAACTGGCAAAAAGAAAAGAAAAATCGTCTCTTATGCATACTGCAAAGCGGTTATTTTTATGTGGTTCAAAGCCACACAGGTGCCCTGAGCGGAGTGAAATACATATTAACATTTGATAATAAAGCTCAGGACTCAGCGCATTTTGATCTAAGGTAAACGACCAGTTTTGTGCACGGTATCACTTCAGTGCACCATGCTGATTACTTTCCAATAAAATCTGGATAATTCGATTTTAAGCAATTTGATTGGCAGATGGGTTTTGAACCGGTTTAGTGCACGATTCGCTGTGTGCGAAGTGATTTTATCGTTTTAGAGAGGGATTGTTTGTGGAGTGGGGCATTTTCTACCAGTAAAGACGAAACAAGAAGAAGAAAGCAGATGGTGGTGCGCCGCGGGCACTACGAGAAGCAAGACGTTGTCGATGCTTTGGAGAGAGTGCGCAACGGTGAATCGTACGCCGAGGTCGCGCGGACGTCGTCTGTTCCGCTACGTACGCTGTTCAAGAAGGCAAATGACCAGCAAAGTGGGATCCCGATTGAAGGACTGCGCCGCGGCACGAAGCCTGCAATCTCAGCGGATCTGGAGAGCCACCTGGTGGAGTGGATTGCCGCCATGGAGCGCGTGGGCCTACCTGTTGCCCGCATAGAGATCATGAAGCGCGCCACCATGATCTACGACGCGCTGCAGAAGCGCACGAGAGCCAGCCAGTCGACACAACTCACGTCTGGATGGTACTCGCGCTTCCTTGGTCGCCACCCGGTGCTCGTACAACGCACTGCGCAGAGCATCGGAAGAGTGCGAAACGCTGTGGGGAAGTCGTCGGTCGACGTGCTTTTCAACACGATGGCCAAGCTTCTCATCGAGAATAGGATCGACTCGTCGCGGGTCTTCATCATGGACGAGACTTCGTTTACGCCGAAGTCCACGACTCGCACCGTCATTGCCATCAAAGGCTCTAGGAACGTGTGGACGCAGGAGATCAAGCCCATCTTCCACATGTCCGTGGTGGTGGCCGTTAGTGCGTCTGGTTTCGCTGTTCCTCCCCTCATCATCCTCCCTGGCGTTTGCCTGCTCAAGACAGAGCTCGCAGCGCTCTCAATTGACGGCTCGCGCGTCACAGGTGCGCCAAAGGGATTCAGCAATGTCACGATCTTCAAGGACTGGTTGGCGATCTTCTCTACCGTGCTGGAAGCCCAGGGGATTCAAAAGCCAGTCATTTTGATCTTGGATAACTCTTCCATGCATGTGAATATTGGTAAGTTCTGCAAAACCTTTTTATCATTATATTCTTCCTCATAATAACTTTTAATGGGTTATTGTTTTTCAGAGTCGGTGAACTTCTGCTGCGAACATGGCATCCTGATGATCGCCTTGCCAGCAAACGCGACGCACATCTTTCAGCCGCTTGACGTGGCCGTGTTCAAGCCTTTCGAAACAATCGTCCGCGAGCGTCTACAGCTTCAAATGTATGAAACGGCGGACCCAGCGCTGTCCAAACAGACAGCCATCGAGATTGCGTTCTATGCATACCGTAGCGCCATCATTGAGCAATCTAGCAATGCAATCGAGGGCTTCCGGGGTACTGGACTCTATCCTCTCTCTCTGGTTCAACTACACAAGCGTCTCGGTGAGTATCAAGCTGGGGGAGTGAAAGGCGACTTTGGTAATGCATCCTGGCTTGTTCGCCGCCCCAATGTGGTCGCCACAGTCCAGAATGCGATCCTCACTCTCCCTCCAGAGCCTGTACGCAAGCAGAAGAAGCGTAGAACAACGATCGACATCGCAGGCAGGTTGGTTACCAAAGAAATGCTTGCAGAAGCATCCGGCCAGTAGTCGTGCACTAAACCGGTACCCAGTAAAAAGGGCCCAAATATGACTGATTTTCTCCAACTCGCAGAACTTTGAAAACTAATGTTCTGAAGCTGCAACGATGTGGATGAAAACCGCCGCTAAAAGGGCTTTAACATGGTGTTTTCTGATATAACCGATTTGTTTTATTTACGTTACTGGATAAAATCTCCGAGCTGATCCAAAATCGTGCACTAAACTGGTCGTTTACCTTACCATACTTTTTTGCTGCGTCAAGTATACGTATAGTTGAGCCGTATTGTATTGAATACGGCGATATAGTCCAATTCTTTTCCACTGGCTACAATGCAAACGACGTCGGAAAACGATGAATCCAAGCGGTACTTGCGTGTCAGCAATGCACCCCCTATCTACTCTTCGGTATCGGAATTGAATGCATACTTTGGTCCATTCGGCGGATGCTTTGTCGCAGAGACGTTAGTCCAAGCGCATCACAAACTTGCGGAAGAATACGTTCGGGCCAGTCAAGATCCTAGCTATCGAGAAACACTTGAAAAGCTAGGAAGGGATTATATTGGTCGTCCTACACCTTTGTATTTTGCAGAACGCCTTACGAAACACTGTAACGGGGCGCAAATTTGGCTGAAACGCGAGGATTTGGCTCACACGGGAGCGCATAAAATCAATAATGCGATAGGTCAAGCCGTGCTTGCAAAGAGACTTGGAAAGCATCGTGTTATCGCTGAAACCGGTGCTGGACAACACGGTGTTGCTACAGCAACTGCTTGTGCTCTATTGGGCTTGGACTGCACCGTTTATATGGGATACCGCGATACTCAGGTCGGTTCCTTAGCGTCTGTTCTTGCATGTTGAGTACATAAACTGTGACAGTGTAGCGGCAATCACTAAATGTGTTTCGTATGAGAATGCTTGGTGCAAAGGTAGTTCCTATTCGCTCAGGATCACAGACGCTAAAGGATGCAGTAAATGAAGCTATACGAGATTGGGTAGCAAATGTCGAAACAACACATTACATTATTGGATCGGCTATTGGACCTCATCCTTTTCCAACAATTGTGCGAGATTTCCAGGCAGTTATCGGTCGTGAAGTGAAGGCTCAGGTACAATTACCTTATCTCAATATCAAGCATTTCTGAGTCACGAGACTTTTGTAGTTGTCGGAGGAGATTGGACGTCTCCCGGATGCTATTGTCGCGTGTGTTGGAGGTGGCAGCAACGCGATTGGGATGTTTCATCCATTTATCAGCGATACCAGCGTGGAGATATATGGCGTGGAAGCAGGCGGAGAAGGAATCGATACCGGGCGGCATTCATCCACACTTTCAGGTGGAACGATGGGAGTGTTGCATGGCACGAAGACGTACATCATCCAAGATACTGCCGGTCAAGTATTGCCTACACACAGCGTATCCGCTGGACTCGATTATGCAGGTGTTGGTCCAGAACACGCCTTTTTGAAAGACTCCAAACGAGCCAAATATGTGAGTGTGAACGACAAAAAAGCACTGGAAGCATTTCAACTGCTTTCTCAAATGGAAGGTATTATACCCGCGCTCGAAACAGCTCATGCAGTTTCCTTTGGTATGGAACTAGCAAGCAAATTGGACGAAACCAAAGTCATCGTCATCAATATCAGTGGCCGTGGAGACAAAGATATGCTTCAGGTAGCCAAGGAGCTCGATATCAACTTGGAGGATGACATCACCAGCTGGAAGGTTCATCCTCACGCTCAATAATCGATATTTGAGTGGACTCAAATGCTCTTCGCATACAGAAAGCGATACAGACGGCCTCAAATGCTTCTGAGTAGGCTGTGGTGACAAAGAAGCTGTCTTACCCTCTATATTTGTGAGAATGCTTTATTCATATTTATCTAAAAATATGAACATCTGAAAAGCACACAAACAATTGAACAATGTTCATTGCGATGTAAATCCACGGCCAGGAGAAGGTAACTCTGCTCAAAATCCTGAAAAAGCCGTTAAAATAGCTCGAAATAAGCATTCGCTCTAATTCGCTCGGCACTGTCAGTCAGCCTGTCGTCCGTCGACGCTACCGAGAGCGAAGATTGACGCCAGGCTCTCCCTTGATGACAATTGTCAATATTGAGCCTTTAACAATGGAATGTAGCTCATTAGTAGAGCGATTTATTGAATGTACACGTTATCTCTATCAACATTTGTCAGCAAGTGTTCTAGATTTTGTAAGGTTTACGAGCAAGCAACCGCTTGTCGTAATGCATTTCTCCACGATTGCAGATCTTCTATACTTTTCGCTCGTAAGGAGACAGATTTATTAGTGTTTCGACCCTCTGTCGTTTCCAATTGTATCTCTTTTTTATTGAAATCCATTTCTACATGACTGACGTATGCTCGACTCAAAGGAACTGCCCAAGAATCTTCTGTATCGTAATATGTAATCATTCCGCCTTGAAGCACACAATATCGCTTCCTCAGCACTTTGTGTTCATACACTTGTAACCAGCCATTTTTATCTACTAAATTCGAACAAACGTCGACGTCTGAATCATACAAACCGAGCTGAACTGGCGAAGACATTGTCCGCTTTGAGTAAAATGCCAAAGCTTCTTGACGCTTCCCCAGCATCGCGGCTTCATTCAGTCGCCGCACCCACTGCGTACACACGTGTTCGTTTTTGGCTCTTAAATCGATCACTTTTCCTGAAACTGCGTACACTTTGAATGCTATTCGAGACTTATCAGAGCGCTCTACGTGAGTGACACGTAAAACACCTGTCGGGGCATTTTCCTGACTACCTGAGAGTAATGCATCTTGTCCCAATGGCATCAAATGTGAATCAGCGACAAATTGATTCGCTGTGAAAGAGCCAAAGTATGACAGCAGCACTCCCTCTAACACAAAATGCTCATTTCTCCATTTAGAGAAATGACCTGATCTTCGCCAAATCCATCCATGAAATCGATCTACCCCGCCGCTTTTGCGGTGTGACGTTAAACTCGCATAATTCTGCGTAGATTGGACCAAAAGCTCGATATCGACATTGAGTGTTCCCACACTGTTACTATTGTGGTGACGTACTCGAGTCCTCGACTTGGACCGGTGATTGAATCGATTGCTTTCTGTGCCTTTCATGAGTCTATATCAAGCGTGATCCGAAGAAAGACTTCGAGATTGTTTATGACGTAGCTGATCGCAAAATGCTCTTTAGACGGATGGAGTGCTCTGCCGCAAATCAGTTCTTTTTAATTCGGTCGAAAAAAGAAGAATAAGATACAGCGTTCGCAAGTTACTCTCTGCCTGATGCAATGCTGGTCCGACAATAAAGACTGCGATTTCGTGAATGCGTCACGCAAAGCAGACAGTTTCTTTGCCATCTGTAAACGCAATCAGCTAATTTTTGACCCTACAAAAGCATCTGGCTACGTCTCTTCCACCTCTTTTCTGACGCAAATGGACCTCGCTCAATTACGTTATACCGCCACGATTTTACTCTGGTTCGCCATGCGCAATTCTGTACATTGAGAGAGGACAAGCGAGCGATAAAAATGCTACAATTGTCCCAAACATAGAATTCTATACTTACGTTGTAAAAAATGGTTTTTCGAAGGCTCAATTTGCTTCCTCGATTTATGACATTGGCTGCTCATCGAATGCAAAGCATAGAGCGTCGAGCACCGGCTGTCGTCGGTGATTCGTTACGTCAAATCGAGACACCCTGTCTTCTCGTCGATTTGCGTGCGGTATGGGTATTGCATTGAGTAAACTAGAGCTTGAGTGTTCCTTTTAGCTCGAAAAGAACGTGAGGTTCCTGCCAGAATCTCTCCAGCGAATTGGCGCTCAAGTTCACATTCGGCCGCATGCAAAAGCCCACAAATGCGCTGCAATTGGACGACTACAAATCCAAGAATCTCAGGTGATTTAAAGGTTATGAGGAACGCGGTTGGTGACCGGTTCGTGGAGGCTACAGGCTGTTGGCTTATGCTGCCAGAAAGTGTGTGAAGCGGAAGCGATGTTCAAAGGCGGCATAAAGGATCTGTTGCTTAGTAATGAGATCATAGGCATTGCTCAATACGAACGCGTTGCAGCTTTGGCAGCCCAAGGCGCGAAGATGACACTGGTCTTTGATAACATGCTCGCCATTCAACAAGCACAACAAGTAGCGATGAAGCTTCAGGTTGATTTACACGCTCTCGTGGAAGTGAACGTAGGACAAGATCGATGTGGCGTTGACACTTTTGGTATCTCGTTCGTTACCAAAGTTATTCTGAAAGCTCACAAATCGTAGAGCAAGTTTTGGATTTGGCGCTTTGCATCAAAGACGCAAGCAATCTGACATTTGACGGGCTTCAAGTACGTAGTAAGCTTCACAGAAGTGAGGAAGGCTGCTTCATCCTCTCTAGTGCTATCATGGAGGTGCTCAGCATATTCGCAAGTACACTGAAAAGCGTCAGGTCATTGCAAAAGTCTGTGAGAAAGCCCGAACAGCTCGCGATTTTCTTGCAGAGAAGGTGCTTCTTCCCGTGAATAGTAAAGGGAGTTGATACTGAGCCTCGAATGCAGGGTCTCGAGTGCAAAACGATCACGGGTGGGGGCACAGGGACGTACCTGCTGGAGGCTTCCAGCGGCGTTTTCACAGAGATTCAGCCAGGCTCATACATTTTCAATGACGCTGATTATGCTCGGAATTGGAACGCCGACGGAGAAAGCGGTAGGATTTTAGTCTATCGAGCGTGGACAAAATCACTCACAGCAATGGACTTCTAGTAAGCGCCTGGAAACAGAGTCTGTTTGTTTTGACGACCGTCATGAGCACCAATACAAAGAAGCAGTCGGAGAGAGCGATTATTGACGCCGGCATGAAAGCGGTCTCATTAGACTCGGGGCCTCCGGTCGTTTATAAGGCAATCGACGACAACCCGATACCACAGCTCGAGTATCGTACTGGAGGCGATGAGCATGGAATTCTGTGTCGATCCGAGAGCCAAAATCAGTCTGAAATGCCGGCGATCGGACAGAAATTGATGTTGATTCCTGGGCACTGTGATCCGACAGTCAATATGTACGATTTTCTCGTTGGGTTTCGCGACGATAAGGTTGAAAAAGTCTGGACGATTGACGCCCGAGGACCTGGAAACTAGTTCGATGCTCTGCCAGCTTGAACAGCGTTCAAACAAACATCAGAATACAAGTTTATTTGCACTTAAAAAAGAACGTCCAGCCCGACTGCAGTGGTCTTAGCAGCATTTCCTACGCAAAGACGTTCCACAGCCGCTTGCAACATTGGAGCAAACGCCTTTTGCTCCGTCTTTAGACACACTTTGATCGATGGCGATGCATCATACGTGAGTTCCAGCAACGCCACAATATTGGTCATCGTTTTGGTGGAAAAGTATGCGATTTCTTTGCCATCGATTGCCCGTTTCGCCACCGGGAAAATATTCTTTTGCTGTAGCAGTGTGGAGATTTGATCCAGGCTTTGTCCATTTGATGGGATGGAAAAGTAATGCTCATTGGCTTCGGCAATGTTCTTCCACATTCCAACGAACGCGCTTTTCTCTGTGGTCCCATCCTCATTGAATAAGCATGCGAGATCGATTTCCGTCTGAAAGTACAAAACCTCTCCGCTTGAGAGATTCTTGATGGCCACTTGGAGATCCAGATTTGGTGCGACCTGTGCATTGACAAACGCGGGATTCACGCCCAAAGGAAGCACTTGAGTGATCGTTTGTCGTGGAGCCAAACCGCCCGGGAAATTGACCTGCTGTTGAAGCGGTACAACCCCAAACGTGCTCTTGTTCAATTGAACCGCAATACCAGCAATCGCTGCATTCGATTGATTCTCAAACTCGGCGTCCAGTTGAAACTGCTGATTTTTACGCACAAAAGCTCCCTTGATGACCAAGCCTTTCCCTTGTTGCGCGTTCATGAGCACAAGTCTTTCTACCGGTGCACTCGACGACTGAATTGGAGACTCATCAAAAATATTGATTCCGCTCTCCATACTTTTGCTGGAAGTCGAAGCTGAAGTGGCAGGTTTATCGCTGATGGAGAAGCCTCCCATGTCTAAAAGCTCAACCGGGCCTTCCGTTCCACATGCTTCACTGCTCTGTTCCAATGAACCATCTCCGTCTTCTTCGCCGGCGCTTTCTTCCTTGTATTCGTTCAATTCGGATACAGTCGAGCGGACCACAAATGAACTGGGGAGTTTATGGTAAACGCTTGCAAGCGTCGATATTTTCCCAATGAGCTCATCCAAAATGCTGGGCTCCAACGCGTTTATGTCATCGGTAATGACTGGTTTCTCGGCCAAGACCACTGCATTCGCTGCTTCAGGATTCGCCGATAACAACCGCCAATACACATATCCACGATCTCTCAGATCTGGATTATCGGATTCTTCTGTCGCTTTGTGCAACACTTTTTGGACCATTTCCTGTGTCTCATTTGGTCTTTTCAAAAACAATTTCACTGTCGCTGTGAGCAATTGCAATTGGACTTGAGCCGTCTCATCATCAAAAGCTTCGATGAATGAATCCAACAGTTCGTCGGCGTTGTCGATGCGTTCTGCATACTCGCCAATGATCCACACCATGGAAGCTTTGGCTTCTGGTTCATCTAATGTCTCCAAATTCTCACAAAGTGTTGCAATGATACTTTCGTACTGATTCGGATACTTTCGGAAAATGTCTTTGATCACAATGATCGCTTCTTGCACGATGTAGTTGACCTTGGTTTGGATGAGTTCCAGTAGAACGTTTATACATTTCTCTGCTGCACGTTCCAATTTCACTGCACATCGACCGATAGCGCGTACAGAGCGCCGAACAAAATCAACGTCCACCTCCGTTGCATACTCTTTGAATTCTAAAAGCACTTGCTCAATATTGCGCTCGGACACCAATCGAATGATAATTTCCAATTTCTCCATTTTCACATAAATTGGATCGTTGTATTTGCAGAAAAATACTTTGATTTCGTTCGCGAGGATATTGCTTCGACGCTGAACGATGAGATTGATATTTCGTAAGGCCACATACTGAATCTCCGGTTCAGCAGATAGCAGTGTGACGAGAGGCGGAGCCATTTTCCGAGCAAGATTACGTTCCGTGTCGGCATCCGATATCTTTTCGAGAAACTTCATAATGACCTTTACAGCAGAGAGAACAACCGCAGAATTGGCATGTTGTAAGCGCGGAGTCACACGCTCGATGATGGCTTCGGCCTCACGCGAGTCGGAAGGCGTACAGGTGGATAATGCATCCAATACAAATACCTGACCCCATTCATTGCATTCATTCAAAGCTGCCAAAAGCTTTTGTAGAACGGATTTGGTGATTTTCAATACATTTTGACTGGTTCCATTTTCTGCAATTTCAGATAGCGCGGCGATTGCATTGGCCACAACGGTCGGATTCGAGTCGGAAATCAAGTCACGTAACATATCGAGAAAGCCTTGCTCTTCCACCAGATTGGGATTGATATCGTACAGCTTTGATACACAGATGGCAGCAGTTTTACGAACGTATGGATCTTCATCTTGTAAGCAGCGTCGCAATGGTTCACACAAGTACTCGGTGATGCGATCCACACGGATACATCCCATCGTGCGCACTGAGAGAGCTCGAATGAGTGGGTTGGGATCGGCAGCGTCCTATACAAAAGCCCGTTAACAGCTTAACCGATTGCTTTCCTGCATTTCCAAATCGATAGGAATACCTTGACAAAAGTATTCACAGCGAGAATGGTGAGGTCTGGGTTGCTTTTTGCGTAATTGATTAGATAAAGGTACACGAGCTTCTTCAGTTGCGTGTCAGCTAGCGTCAGAATGTATCGATAAACTCGAATAATAATGCACGATTTAGGTGGTCTTACCGGTTTGTATGCAGTTGACCACGTCCGTAAACAGCATGGAAACGTCTTTGCCTACAGTCATGTTGGCAATCACCTTTTTAACAGCGTCTTTTTTCTTCTCTCGACTTGGATTTGCGAGCTCCTGACGAAGTTCGTGTGTTTCGCCTTTTTTGGTCGTATTGAAAAACTTGGAATCGTTTGCTGCACCAGTCATGCGCTTGGCAATTGCTGCCATTGTCGGCATCGCCATCGTGCTACAAGATTGCGAGAAAATGAACGACAAAGGGGGAAGCAGATGCTGAAGAGCCACTGAGACCAATTCGCAAACGGTCGAGGAGCTTAGGATCCGTGATTGGTTTTTAATGGATAAGCTCAAGATATGTGATTGGTTTATATCGAGGAGATCAGACTGCGGGATTGGTTATAAAAGTGGATAGGAGCATACTGTTGTTCTTATAAGCTATAAACTCTGAAAGGTCCTATGCATGGAGCTTTGAGTCAATTGATTTCTTTGATCAATTGTGAGCGTTCAATCTGTGAACATGCTTGCTTTTCGACTGCTGGTACACGCAATGCGGGTAGACGCGCGTCTTCATTTACTGAGAGCGTTATTCGGGGGGATTCTTGGTCGTCTGTGCTGTCGCTGTCGGATGAATTGCATTCTGCATCATGCGGATCATTTGCCATAAGCCCGAGTGCAAAATTCTGAGCATAATAAACTTAGATAACAATGCCAGTGCTCCGTCATAAGTGGTGTAGTACCATTTCAACAGTTGGCTTCGTTTTAGCGTCGGGATCGCTATTTCCATCCTCTTGTTCTGAATCATGTAGATCGAGACTATACTTTTCTGCTCCATCGGAAGCAATTTTCTGCTGCAGCTCCTCATTGGCGTACTGCAATCGCGGTAAGAATGCGTCCAACTTATCGAATACTAGCATGCACAAATATCATTAATATAAACTCTACTATATGCAATACAAACACTGGATACAGGAGCTCTTTGGAATAGTCTTCGTGCTGTTTGCATCCTTTGCTTCTTTCGACAAATTCATAGGCTCTTATATAGGTACTAACGGTAATGGACTTTTATCCGCGTTATGATTGGGATGGCGATGAATCTTCATTTAACAACCACATACTTGTTCTGGTGCGTGTACCAAGCATTTACGAGTACAGACTGCTAACCACAACTACAGCCTTCTGTCTCTTATGCGAATATTGGACAACTGGCAATTGATTGTGTGTTAAACACGCTGCTTTCCGATGCCAAAGAGCATGAAGATAACTCGATACAGCTCGCTGGGTACCTGAGTACGAGTTCGGTTCCTCCAATGGCTGGATCGTGTGCATTCACGTACCCATCAAACAAAGCCACCGCGCCTTCCCTTACCGTCAATCTAGAGCGTAAATAGACACAGCAACTACCGACTCCATCGTCTAATCTCTCTTCCAGTGTATCAAATCAAGTCGAAAAAGCAGCTGATTCTTCAACAAAGGACTCCAATACTTTCGGTACGATCGTACAAGACGCACTAGAACAGAGAAAGACGCTTTGTATGTAGGGAAAATCGCTGCAATTTGCAACAGATTTGATGCTTTGGGCCAAGAAATGCGGAATTGCAGGAGTGTATGTGGTGGCCGGAGCGAATAATATGCTTCGATCGGATGCGATTCAGTCCTCAGAGGGTGTCTTCACCACAATTGGGAATACGGAAATGCAAATAGACAAAACTCTGCTTCACAATCATTCCTTTCTGGAGCGATTTTCATCCAAGCACACAATTCCAGAGGATAATTCAAGTCTGAAATCCAAGATCCAAAGTAAGTGGAAAGACGTCAAAGGGACAGGAGTCGCTCCTTTTGTAGCGTATGTGGCGGAACAGATGGAGATGCCATTTGCTGCGCTCATTATGGTATGCGCGGAGGGCGATAATATCCGAGAGGCTGCAGTGATGGCGAGCTATGTATGGTCTTTTTTGAAGCTATCAGTCGAATCAGCGTCAAAGAATGATGACACGGCACACATTTCAGGACTTTCTATCCGTCTTCCGCCTTCGTGGAGCCAAATGTTTGGAAGTGAACCCAATAGCACTCTTTACTGACCTCTTAGCCTGGATTTCCACTTCTTATTACATTCCAGGATTCGCTCGTAATACAGCTCGAAAGAGCTTTATATTCCCATCATAACAATTCGTTACCACTGAACCCAAATCGATCATTTCAACGTCGAAAAACTCTCTCAACACTTTAAAAAACCGCTCTTCCACGACATTCCTCTTTTTGTATGCGAGCAAAACGATAGTATCTTGTTGACACAGCTGGTGTAAGGACTGCACGAGCGCTGACAGACTGGATGCATACGGACAGGCGACAATGTCAGCTCCAAGAATCACATCCCAACACTTGCTTGGTGACTCTAAGAGTATCGCATTTGGATCACTTCCCCATAGAAATTCGACGCTTTTGCATGTATCCGATAATATCAAGTTATGCGATGTGTTTTCCGCTGCAAGCTGCACTGATTCACGATCGCCATCCGTTGCAAGTACGAACGATGCGCCCAACCGCGCCGCCGCGATGCTAAGGAAGCCAGTGCCACATCCGAGCTCGAGGACGTTTTTATTTCTCACATAGTCAGGATTGTGGGCCAAGTATAAGGCTAATACAATGGCAGCGTCGTACACCGAAGCACCGAATCCAAGCGCTGTGCCTCCTTTTCCATCGTTTTTCCACCGTTGTGCAATTTCTATAGAGTGACTTCCGACCTGTATCACTCGTTTAGCGTCTCTCAATCCATCATGGAATGGGTTCAGCGCACAATATGGAACGAGAAGAGAACACGCTTTGCCTTTGGAATTCACTTCCAAATGTGTCATATTGTATTTGGTGCACACTCCACTATCTAATTCTACGTGACCACATAATGTCCTTTCATCGCTTTAATACAGACCAAAATGCTTCTTGTGAGAATGGAACATTTGCAACCGTTTTCATTCGTTTTTTTCCTTCCTTCTGTTTCGCCAGCAGCTTTTTCTTTCTCGTGCTATCTCCTCCACCGACAGTTTTTCCTGATTTTGTAAGTACGTCTTTGCGGTAAGGAGCAATGCGTTCTTTCGCAAAGACTTTTCCCGACAAACAAGCTTGTATAGAAATCTCATACTGCTGCCGATCTAAGACTTTCTTCAGCCTCTGACACAACGCACGCCCACTGATTGTCGCCTGTGTATCACATATAAGCGCCATAGATACAGAACGAAAGCGCAAGTACCTGATTCCGATGACAAACAAACGATAAAGCGTCCAGCGCTTTGCCATTGATCAAAATATCCACTTTAACGATGTCGGATTTCTGCGCTTCGATCTCCAAGTAATTTAGTGTCGCTACAGCAGTAAAAGTGTTAGATCTAGAGCAATGATACATGGTAGCAGCTCACCGTATCCGGAGGAAACAGTCTTTAAAGTGTCGTAGAAATCCGTCACAACTTCTTGCCAGGGAATATGTATTGTGAGAATCACTCGTCCATCCTCTAAATACACCAAATCTGTCTGTGTGCCTCGTTTCTCTTTGATTAGAGTCAGTATCGCTCCTAAATAGTCTGATGGAGTGATAATGGAGGCCTCTACCATCGGCTCCATTACAGTCAGAGTTTTCGTAGAGGATGGGAATGCTACGGGTGTTTCGACACAAGTAGGTGTCCCGGATTGGTCGATGATCGTGTAGGGTACCATGGGTGCGGTCACCAGCACCTGCACATTCTGTTCGTCTGATAATCGCTGGTGGAAGACTTCCATATGCAACAGACCCAAAAAACCACAGCGAAAACCCATTCCTAGTGCCTCACTTGTTTCAATTTGTATGCTCACACTCGCATCATTCAACGTCAATTTCTCCATTGCTTGACGAAGATCTTGAAAGGAGCAATCGTCCGTCGGGTACAAGCTAGCAAATACCATGCTTTTCGCCTCTTCCACCCCAATAACTGCTTCGACAGATGAGCCTACTGCGCCAAATGTATCGCCCACTTTGGCTTCTTTTGTGGTCTTCATACCAGCGATAATGTAGCCGACCTGACCAGCATACAGACCGGTGGTAGAAAGCCGCTGAGGGAGCAAGACTCCAGTCTCTTGGATTTCGTAACTTTCACCGGAATATTGTGAGCAAATGTGTGTTCCTGGAAAGATACAGCCATCTACAACTCTCACAATGCATACAATTCCG
Organism: Albugo laibachii; assembly: GCA_902706625.1. NCBI lineage: Eukaryota > Oomycota > Peronosporomycetes > Albuginales > Albuginaceae > Albugo > Albugo laibachii. Next base: position 124,419 of record CACSLJ010000028.1, on the reverse strand, counting down.
CGATAGTCATCATAGAAGGAATCGACTAGCAAGAAGCGCAATGGTCGATCGACGTAGGATGTTGGTGGAGCCAGCTTTTCAATGATTGCTTGCATGACATCGGAGATCCCAGTATTCGTTTTGGCCGAGGTCAATAAGATATCATCCGGCTCGACATTCAGGAGATTACAGAGACTGAGTATGCTTTCATCCAATTCGGCATGAGGCATATCAATCTTCGTTAAAAGAGGTAGAACGCGCATATTGAGCTTTTTTGCTGCGTAGAAAGTTGCCAAAGTTTGAGCTTGTATCCCTTGAGAGCAGTCGACCAACAACAGCACACCTTCACACGCTGCTAGCGACCGATGTACTTCGTAACTAAAGTCTACATGACCTGGCGTATCGATCAAATTGAGCAGATACGCTTTTCCTGACGATTTGTGGACATGTATCATGGAAGCTGTCTGTGCCTTGACAGTGATCCCTCGCTCGCGTTCAACCTGTAGCGTTGTGAATACGAATGTACGTCATTCCATAAGCTCAATTCCCGTCAGTATGCGTCTCCACCTGCCTTCAAAGTGTCCAAATGCTGCGCATTATCACGATCTCGAGCTGATATGTTCCCATTAAGCTCCAGAAAGCGATCCGCCAAAGTCTATATACGATCGTATACGTCACAAAACCCACAAAACCTACAAAGAAGCTCTCACCGATTTCCCGTGATCGATATGGGCGACAATACTGAAGTTTCGAATGGTTTCGGGCTCAAAAGAGCATAAATTTTGCGTAAAATATTGAGCAATTGTATTCGGACTGATATCGTCCAAAGCGTTTGCCTGTGCTTTTGCTTTCTTGTGACAGCATTGATACAATAATTGATACAACGGTTTGACGCGTATATGCGATCGCGTAAGCGGACGATTGCAAAGCCCAAGCATGACGCAATGTTTTGATTGATTGGCGTACGTCGAAATGAGACTTACGCCAATCATATTCGATTATTGTTCCGTCCGAATGCATCGCGTTCCTGCTTCCATCAATCCTCTGCGCGAAGTGTGTTCTTCTCCACGTATTCTTCGAGATATCAACGTACGAATTGGATGCGCATGGCCAAATTAGCATAATGTTGTGGTTGTATAGGCCGCAAACTTGATCATTCACAAATCGCAGGCCCCAAAAGTTTGTGCATCAATTGAGCATCGAGAGATACGAAAATTCTCACGATGAGCTTGGATATTTCAATGCGTAGAACAAAATGCCACTCGCCTCACTCAAGTTTGGCGAAACGTTTACAGATCATTTGCTGGAAGTTAATTATACCGAGCAAGGAGGATGGGATGACCCCGTGATAAGGTCACTTTTCTTGCTAGTCGAGGTTTAGGAATCTCTATTGATGATACCTTGGTAGACCATACGGTCCCATCTCCTTAGACCCTGCCAGTGCTGTTTTTCATTATGGCCTTGAGGTTTGGTCGGTCATGATTTGACGCCAATACTTGGTTTTAATGTCGTACTCTCAGTGCTTTGAAGGGATGAAAGCCTACAAGGATCAACAGAATCGCATTCGTCTTTTTCGACCGGATATGAATATGAAGCGTATGAATCGGTCTATGAGTCGATTATCGCTTCCCGTAGGGATACATTCTGCAAGTCCAAATGAAGCACTCACTGTTTTTGTCCATAGACTTTTGACGGCGATCAACTCCTAAAGTGTCTCAAGTACGCTCTGTTGATTACACGTGCCCACATGATAAATAATGAGCCGCGTTAGGGAACTGCTGAAGCTGGATCAAGAATGGATACCAAAACAAGATGGCTACTCGCTATATATTCGCCCCACCGGGATCAGCACGGATGTAAAAGCAGCTTTATTTTTGTTATGATGCAAAGCTCCACGTTTATCATAGGCTAACATTGGTGTTCGGAAATCCCGAACCGCCAAAATCTTCATCATTTGTTCACCCGTTGGACCCTATTACCCGGAAGGATTTGCGCCCGTCAAGTTGTATGCCAACGATCAGTATGTGCGGGCATGGCCTGGTGGGATGGGAGCCTACAAAGTAGGCGGGTAAGTACAGCTTGCTTGAAATGCATGCGGATATCGCTGATATTACTTGATGACTGCAGCAATTATGCTTCGGGAATATTACCTCAATCAGAAGCCGCTGAGAAAGGATACTCTCAAAACTTGTGGATTTTTGGTGAAGACGATTACGTGACGGAAGTGGGAACCATGAATTTCTTCATGCACTGGATCAGTGAGGATGGTCAGATTTCTGTATATATATGGATTGAAATCGAGCTTGAACCCATATGCAGGCGTTGAAGAGCTGGTGACTCCCCCGCTGACGCGTGGTGATATTCTTCCAGGGATTACCCGGGACAGCATCATAAGCCTGGTTCGAGAAACGGAAGACTTACCCGTTCGGGAAGGAAATATCAAAATGAAGGATCTGTCACAAGCAGTGAAAGAAGGTCGTTTGTTTGAGGCTTTTGGCTCGGGAACAGCCGCCATCATCACACCAATCTCAGTCATCCACTACAAAGGAGAGGTAATTTGCTGCATTTTGTGTCTTTCTGGTCACAATGAACGAGATATCCTCTAGGACCTTCATATCCCACTGAGTGGAAAAGACGGCCAAGCAGGGAAGCTGGCGGAGCGTCTATGGCAAAATATCATTGACATCCAGGTATGGTTCGATAAAGCTTCTCGGACACGTTAAATCTCATTTTGCTGGTTAGTATGGCCGCGTGGCGCATCCCTGGTCCATTGTGGTGGAATAAAGCAACAATCAGCGAATTGTGTATTGTGACTGCAAAGGCATTCGACTGAGAGACAAATAGTATGATGTCATTGTTCCACCAAACACAGTCCTTCACTTGCGTTGGAATACAAGCGCTTTAGCGTAGCCAAAAATCGCATAAGCCATTTACTTGGTAATTCCTTAGTGAGATGTCTGTCCAAAAAAGACTCAAGTGCTGGATTGATAAATAAGGAGAGAAGGGGAACAAGTGTGGGCGATGCAATGAGCTCCCCGTAGAGCTCCTATCCCATGCATACTCCATCAGGAATTAAGGTAGAGACACCACCCGAAACAAGGAGGAAGAAAGTCGAAATGCCACTTTTGCCCTTTTTTGTGCGCAAGTCATTCTATTTTTGTACACTACACGGCTACGTAGATTCCATTATTTAATAGAAACACTGCAGGTAGGAAATAGGCTTGCTTTGTACGGTCCGAGTCATTTTGCAATGTATGTGTAAAGGGAGCCCACGTATCCCACCTGACAATAAAATTTGTTTGTGTCGATATCAATTTTTATCGATCGTTACTGCTGAGTCAGTGGCTTTTCGAGGCTGAATAGCTGATATTCATGAAAATCTCGGGTTATTTACAAACTCTATCGTACTTCTGACCAAAAATACCGATGACAGTAGAAAAAAGGCTTAACCGGCCATCCCACCCGGTCCTACAGTGATTTTGTTGCGTTATCCACGTTGCGTTTTTTTTCGCAGCAAATTGTTCGAATTTGAGGGGGAGTTTGAGAACAAATTCAGAGGTACATCTCATTCAAAGCGCCAAGCCCACCGACAAATCCGATACAGCGGACTCAGCGCAATGCTCAACGCGTCTGCAGCTACCATACCACGTTCTGCCGTTACTAGGATTGACTTCAGCCCCCAACTCTCGACAAAAGTATCATCATCAAATTGCGAGGATATAATTGCAAGCTTGGGAGCCGACGGGGTAGTGTACATACTATAATCTTGGCGGTATGATTTCGGGATTCTCACATGACTTTTTTGATCTCAAAGGCACATATTCAGATCAAAGACCTCGCCGAGCCATTCCCGATCCATAATGCAGACACGGAATCTTACCTTCAGTCGATACCTATGAGGTCTGATATCGACAGGGAAGAAAACACAATTCTTGCGACCGAAGCATCCATGAGCTCTCCGAGACGCAAGAAACGACGACGACGGTACTTTAGAGGCAATCATGTCATTTTGAGGACATTTCTAACTTGCCAATTTGCTGCTTGTTTCTGCTGTAGAACCGCAGCTCAAATTGATCGCAAATATCGATGTACTTATCCTGGATGTACGAAAGCGTACGGTTCTGAGGGCTCTTTAACCCAACATCAACGGCTGAAGCATATACAATCAAGCTGCAACCCATCGACCCGTAAAAACCTTGTGAGATGTAGCTTTCCACTCTATTGTTGAAAATGCTCATCTCTGCACACAGATGGATTCTACAACTTATGCAAGCTTACATATTAATCCCGAAAGCTTATTAGTTCCGACAGCATCCCCCATCAACTGCCAGAGCCATCGTAACGTGAAAATCCGCCCAGCGATCAAAGACGGTACGTATTGCAATCTCTTTTTCAAAAACTAAATGATACATTTGTAGAGATGCTACAATTCCTGGTCGGGTCAAATCAGTCACATCCAGATTACAAGTTTACCAAAACGGATCAGCATAGCCTGTCTCTAAAGCCAAATATGCGATCGAGATCAAATTCATTGCCTTTGAGATTATCGAATGGGTTGTATCTGACTCCATCAGGGTCTATACCACAAGGAAGTGGAGGATTGGAACCAACAGACCATACCCCATCAACATCTTGGCAAAGGCCTCCAGTTAGAATAAAAGCCCGATCGCGCTCAGAATGCTTTATGAATGACAGATATGCAGATTCTCAATTCATGTATGCCGCCTCTCAACCAAACAATTCGAAATCATTCAAATGTACGGAGAGCACTCTGCATCCTATACGATCAGAATTTTCCAGTCACAAAGTACAGCACATTGAAAACCCTGAAAATGCACTTGATAGCGCGATTCTTTCAACTCTGGTTGACGACAACTATCAACAAGGAAATCATGAGTCGCTTTCACCACCGTATGATATAAATGATGGCGTCATGATTGATTATCGTTCGTCGCCCCGATTTCAAGCTACGAAAGGATCTCGCATAATCACCGGTATCCGATCTCGCTGTTAGTCACTTACATCATCTTAATCTTCTGCCTTTCAGGAATGGACATAGCCAAGGAAGCAAACCCGGATGATCCCGATATCGTGATCGACATTAGCGACTTTGAGGATCTTGCAGTGTTTTCACTTGATCCGTGCAACCTCAGCATTGATCCAAGTCAGGTGGATTCAGACTCGGGCTCTTTCAAGGTCGGAATGGAGCTGGAAAATCTGACAGTGACAACCGAATCAACCTTTGGTTTTGATCTGCGTTAAACTTACATAGCTTCCTATTTACAATGTTAATGACTGAAAATTAGCCTGAACAGAAATAATTTTTCTCGCCAATGTAAAAATGAGGTCTAATAGCCCTCTTCGCATCCATGTGAAGTCTTCCGGACTACCGTTTATACTGTCGCCGCTGCAGGTCTACCAATGACTTTGTCCATGAACTTATTTGACTTTCAGAGTTCATTTAATAACTGCTTCCAAGTTACCTTACGTGAACGGCTAGGCAGATCGTGAGATTAAATTTTTACCTCTGGTGCGCTATCTCGTCGCGCATTAGCTAATTTTGCATTGTCAATACAGCGCTAGTTAGGCATTCTGCAAGGTACACAGGCTTAAGACGAACTGTACACTTTATAGTTTGATTGGTTAGCAAAGTCATCGCGCTTCCAATATTTCGAGTGTTTTCTAGAAATTGAAACACTTTGAGTGGGTGGAGCATAGACTTCCAAAGTGTTTTTCTGTGATTGGTAGGCATATATATGCCTGTAAATGCTCAGATGGCTAAACAGAATAGGACATTGCGCGATTTCAGATTGTAGTACTTTGTATTGATCAAGGACACATTATCAAGGTGATCGTATGCATCCCGAAAATAAGCTAGTTTCAGTAAACAAGGTGCTTGAGCGCTTTATTTATCAATTCGTAGATGAACATAATTAGTCTCAACTGAGCGTCTGAGCCATGGGAACCACCACTTCTTTCGATTCTTTGATGCCTTCACCAGTGGTCATTAGCCCAAAAGCGACATGGTAATTTCGCTTCGATTTCCTGAAACTGATTCGAAAAGGTTTTGGAACTTCCTCGCCAATTTCCAATACCCAGTTTTCAGAACTAGAAAACTAAATATTCTTTGTTGATATCGATGAAAAATATTTATTTTTGCGCGAACCGACATATTTAGTATGCCGTAATCTGAATTAAAAAATGCCACCCGCTTTTAGAGTTTTACTCCGCCAGGAATCTTCAAACGATTTGGGTACCGGCAAACTCGTTTGCTGAACCAACTGGAACTCAACGGTAGCGGGGTGTTCGACCGTTGATTGATTGATATAATACGCATCAAACATTAATTTCCATGTCGCATCCTCCTTCCTAGTCGCATCGCGTCTGGCTTCCATGTCAAATATCTCCACCATTTTATTGTGATGATGGGGCGACAGCTCCAACTTGTTTCCGAAAAAGTCGTACCGGAACCACTGACAAGATTTACCTGGGCCATTCGGACTGAGTGCGAATTCTTTCAACAAAAGAACACGTTCAGGAGAGCATTCAATTCCTTTGCTGGGTGCGGATCTTCTGTTCTCTAAACGAAACCAGAATGGAGTAGCTGATGTTTTGTATGAGCACTTTACTTTCTCCTTCATAAAACATTCACTCTAAACGAAGCTTGAAATCATACATAGATGTAAGACGACCAATGAGATTGACATTTTGTAAATAGCGTTTTCTGCTGTACGGTCTGCTTGTCTTAGAGGAAATGTTTGTTTGAATGAATTGAAAGTACCAAGCATCAAATTTGGAAGTTGGCTTCAATGCAACGACTTCGTGGTGTCGTCGTCGTCATTGACCATTCAAATGTATATTTGTAACACTCACGACCTCCCCAACCGAATGGTTTACGGTAACACATTCTCTTGTAATATATGCTCACGTCACTCACCTGAGTAGAAAAACCTTAGTCACCATAAGCGCACTTATGATATACTATAGAAATACATATCCTTTACATGTTCATGCACATGTAGCTGTATTATTTTTCAACTCGAGCGCGCATTTTGACTTCAACCAAGGATGCTAACGCGCGTGCACAAAAACACGCTCATTAGAAATAATGGGTTAAAGCTAGGAAGGCACAGAAACAGCACTAATGGCGGCACTTTCATGGCCCGCAACCGATACGATCTCCTTCGACGAGATCAATCTGTGGGAGAATCAATTCTTTCACAGTTCAGGTAGCATTATCATATCGTCGATCGGCTCCCTGGCAGACATCATATTAGGGACACATTCAAGGCAGAGACTCTGACGGTGATGTCGTAATAATGTCGCAATGCATTGTTGCAAATGGACAAAATGAGCTTTGAGTACTTTTCGTTGAATCGTACATCAGAATGCAATATCATTACGTAAATAAACGAAGATTGAAGTAGGGTGCATCATGAGATGCCGTGGCAAATTATATACTTTGATATCGGATAGTGATGCAGATCAAAATTCAAATTATACTTAAAATGTCACATGTTAGACCGTCCTGCGTGCGACTTCAGAGTTTCTTGATGTGCAAGCTAGAGTACAATACCTAGAAAGATCTTCTGCAATGAATAGATTTGCGAGCTTTGCAATTATCTGACTTGCTGCGGTAAAAGTCAAAGCGAAACCGAGTACAGCGAACACAGACGACGGCGTGAAACCAATCCTTACATACTTTGAGTGGATAAGCTACTCATTCTACATCACACACCGTAGCAGGTACATGCGAGAACTCGACGAAGACGGTGCTTCGTGCAAGTGGCATTTAATCCAACGGGAACATATAATGAGCTATTAATCGCGAGTATGTATCGTCCAGCTGTACTGTCATCCTCAGTTGCTGTCGACCTTTTGTCAACCTGGAGCATATCTATTTCTTCGCGGTCACTGATATTGATAATAGTGAGCATTGTTTCGTCTGATTTTCTATTTATCCTCCATGATGAAATGATACTGCATGGGCTATTACGGGCGCAGTAAATGCCCTCCAATAGCGAAAGCAGCTGGAATACTTCCCGCTTTCCTTGTCGTTGTCACTGACATATCTGGCTTGATTGGAGTATGTCAAAAGGCGTGATCTCGATCAACTTGCCTGCGTTATCGAGTCCAGCAGACTCACTGTGTGTTAGCTATACTTGCCTCGAAGGATCCTGGATGTAGTGTGTCTCAGTGTCCATGTACCGATCTCATTGTTCCTGCCAAAAAGAAGAAACATGCCGCGCGATAACTAACTAAAACTCTTACGTCCAGTACCTGATCCGTCTCTGCTCGCATTCAAGCTATATATCTCAACATTAGTGTCGCTGATAGAGATATCAAACTTTTTAATCGCGTCGCTGCACAATCAACACACTCGACAATAGCATCCAAGAAACGTCCAATGCCCTCGAAAAACTACAATCGATCTCATTTCTCCAACGCTTCATTAAGATGACATCTAATAGCCCATAAATCGAGCTTTGCTCCTCAATCTCGAATAGCTTCATTGAGCGCATCCATTGACGTCTGTAAATTTGAGCGATTATGTATGAATTTCCCCCGAGCCTTCTCATGCAAAGCGCATTGACTGATTACCACTACAATGTCACGGTCAAAGCATCTGAAAAGGGAGAAGGAACACATATGAGCCAACCGGGATATGACGTCACCCATGTAATAACATGTGCAATCCGATCCAGAGCAGCACATGGAGAATATGTTTTGTATAGCACCTGTTTGAGAGATAGTATGACGCTTCCAACTAACCTAACGTGAATGGCACCGCCCATCACGTGATTCTTTCATGCCTGTCATGCAGTGAAGCACCAAACGGAAGCCGATGATGAGGCCATTAGTATGAGTTTTGCCGTTCTGCAAGGCACACAGGCATAGGATAACTTATATCGTACATGCGTATACGTATTCGAAGAAGAGCAGCACGCGAACATTCTAATTTTCGATAGTTTTTGAAAAATGAACAGTCTAAAGTGCTTCTAGAGTGCTTATAAGACAGTGATATATATGTGTATGATTAGATCGATAAGCCGAATGCAATGTTGCGAGTTGTCGGAGCTGAAGCGCTATTGCACGAATGAAGGACGCATGGTCAAGGTCATCGTAGTAAAGCATGATGAAACCATCTTAACAATGCATTTAATAGTTTTATTAGTCGAGTTCAAGGTGAATCTTGTCTTTGGTTTCCTCTTTCGCTCGTGAGCTACTGCCGAATAAAAAGACGTTCTTCGCTTTCGATAGCAATGTCTTATCAGCGGTCATTTTTCCAAACACGACACGATACTTACTATTCGATTTCCTTAAACTGATACGGATCCGTTCCGGAATTCGATCGCCAATCTCCAATACCCAATCCTCAGAGTCAGTATACTTAACATGTTTTGTCGATATCATTAAAGTAGAAACAATCGTGTGTTGATTGATCACTTCACTGTATTTAAAGTAGAACTCATTGACTTTGCCCGCTACATTCAAATGTGTTTCAGCCCAACGAGGCATCAAGAGTCTGGTAGACTGACCAAATTGGAGCTTGAAAGTTGTTGCGCGAGGATATACTCCTCCGTTAACTGTAACCTTAAAAAACACCACCTCCCATGTCGGTTTGCTTTCGGCTTTCATATCTAATTCGGTAACGAATGTAGTGTCGGGAGACTGCGACAGCATCAATTTATCTTCGAATAAGTCGTAGTGGAAATTGTTACAAGATGCACCGACGCCATTTGGACTGAGCCGACCATATTGCTTCTTAGTGTCAAAGTTCCTTTTGGAAAGACAGTCTTCTGGCTTACACTTATAGGCTTTGACTTGTGAATCTCTGCTGTGTTGCAGCCCTAACATGTACACATTATTGCCAGTACTTTGTACTATTTCGCACGTCGCTTCCTTCTTGATGAAGCATGCACTCCATACAGAGTTTAGAATCATAAACAGATTCAAGATGACCAACGAGGATTGACTTTTTTTGAAACCCATTCTGCTTCTCGCAGTGTAGAATTCGTTCTGGACCACTCATATTTGGATTCCTGACACTCACGACCACCCGAACCGAATTGATTACGGCACGACATTCTGTCGTAATACAATAAAACCTGTGTAAGGTTATACTGTCTAAAGTTTTAACCTGTCTAAAGTTCTAAGGTTTAGCTGGTCCCAACTTGGGACCCATATATATGTTTTGCAAATAATATGCTTTACCTGTCTAAAGGTTTAACCTGTCTAAAGTTTTAACTTTTACCCGGTCCGGAGGCTATACCTTTAGACAGGTTTTACTTTATATATACTCACAAAACTCAGCCGATCAGACAATCCTACCAATATAAATGCACATTGTGATATACTACTAAACCGCATATCCTTTACATGTCGATACAGTACATATTTGGCTAAATTGTTGCTGCAAGATAAAGTGGCATTGGCCAGCTTGTTGTGAGCACGACACCTGGCGTCTGATGAAACATCTGCTTTTCCCGCAAACAGCGCTTGCAATTCAGAGCAGCTTTGAAAGGACCGAGCACAAATGGAATTTCATCAACCGCATTCTAATTTAGTGGCTGGTTTTTTGAGAGAAGTTGTAATGTGACGGATGTGATAAGCACAATCGAAGCCTGGAGGCCGAATTCTATCAAGGTGATCTTGACGAATCAAGACTCATGCTGGTTCCGCACGTGACTTCCACGACTCAATTCAATTATCACGACAGCACAATACAATGTGACGTTTAGCTCACACCAGTCAGTTGAGCATTAGAGGACCTTATTCTTTCTAGCACGATATCACAACGTAACCAAGTGCAGTGTCGTAGTGTCGTCGCGTTCCTTGTCGCAAACGGACTCAATGATTCATTTCTAAGCGTTCATGGATTGCGGATGGATGACACAAATGAGTCTTGAGCTGTTTTAATTGATGGATGTTAATCGCAGAGTTAGTCTCGATTCGAACCCAAAGTATCGACTCCTGTATACGTCAATGCTACCCTTGGTGAATGCCAGGAAGCTCAGCGAGTTTGTAGAGTTTACTCGTTGCTCATGTTCGGTAGAAGTAGCTTTGCCGCTATGATACATCGCTTTCAATTGACTCGATTTCCGTTCCTTTAATGTCTTCAACATGGATGAATTGACGAATATCTCGAAAGTGCAATGCCGAAGACAATCATTGCATGATCTTGCATAAATGCTGCGAATGGAAACAATGCGTTCAGGGATTGAAAGGGCTGAGTCCATATTGCCAGGACTTCCCAGCTTGCGCCTCTGTAACTGGAAGGCACCATCGAGATTGTGATCGTGCTTGATTGATGCCTGGAGAAAAATAGCATAACTAGGAGTGATCGATGTGCATTTAAGCATATGTGGATTTAAGAGCATCGACTCAGATCCGATCCCCTACTTCGAGTATGATCAGACCGATTGTTCTGGAGCTTTAGCTGATCTGAGTTCGATTTTTTTGTTTCTAAAAGGGTAGTGCAAGTGCAATAACTCTATGTTGAGGCTGAACACCGTATTCGTTGATTGGAAATACCGTCTATCCCAGGCGTTGACCGTAGCTAATACCAGCTGAAGATTGCAGTGTATCAATGCGTGCTGCAAGACTGAATTCTAGCATTCTGCTATCGGCAATGTTTGCCATCGTACATTGAATGTTTGAGCGTTGAGTTTGTGTATATTCTGGCCTGTAAATTCATGGCAGCTTACGCATTGGGATGGCCACAAGTCAAAGCGATATAGACAAAAAGAAGATTATATCTCGACATTGCACATCCAATCTGCGTGCTTTCGTGTCTTTCTATCATCATTGCAATCTGATCCCGTGAAACTTCCTTTGCATCTATTTATTTGACCTGTAAGAGCCACGAATGTTTCTGCAAGGCATGTCTATCAGAGCTTTAACGTGCTTATTATCAAGTATGGAGACATGCCGGATGAACCTTTACACTATGCACCGCTATTCGAAACGCTTCACTCTGTTGGATGAGTGTATTTATAGAATTGAGTCATTAGCTCCATCAGAAAGGATGCAAAACAGCGTTGTCGACGATTTCTCACATCGGTACACTTTATGCTTTAGCTTCTACTCTCGAACCGATATCGATTGCAATTCGCACGGTTCTCTAGGTTTGAATCTAAGTTTGAGGATTGTAATAGATGTGAGCGATTTTGAAGAGTCTCAAAATTGGTTTGTTAATGATCATAGCCTTACTGTTAGGTCGCAGGATGCAGAGCACGTAACCAGGTGTGTTAGGGTTACACAGCTGATGGCACATTGGATAGGCCATGACGTAACTACAAAGCTTCTAGAAGGGTCTAGAAACATAGGCTTAGAGTTAGCACAGGGTAGCGAACTAAGGACCTATTGTTGGAAATGTCTTAACGTTGAAGTGCGAGTGTATGGACACCGGAGGAGATTCCATTTGCTTTGATTAATGCGTGCCGTTTTGTTCAACCTACCGATAACCATCGTGATGCAAATGATTAGGTTTAAAACGATTGGCGGATATTTTACTTTACATAATACACTCCCCTTTTACCTTTTCTTGTTACCGGCCGTCCGAGAGCCGTCTCTGCGTTGAAGCTTACTCACAAACACCTATAGATATATATTCAGTAACAAATCTACCTAGTGAAGCACAAGTCTCCACATGTGGTAGCAGTTCTGGTCCTCGCTTCACCACCGTCCTCACCGTGCTCGCCGTCCCTGCAGCACTGCCGTTGCCGTTCAAGAGCAGTGATTAGGAGAGCCCATTCGTAAGTCCTAATCCTTGTTAGGGCAGGGACTCCTTTTCATTGGCTGTAAATCCTACCGGGCCATTAGTAGTGCCACCGTTTTCGAGATGGGAGTCTTAATTGGCTATAGCTCGTCTCGTTTCGGTAACAAGTCAGTTCGATTAACGGATGGTCAGTACTTCGATTCATGACCCGTCACCCGCGTAAGCAATCCACGAAATTCGACATCAACGACTTGCTGGCCCAGCTGTCCTTGAGGAAGCCGAACGCAGCCGACAAGTGCCGCGCGGATCTGCTGGAATCGATCCGCCACACCGGCCGCATTCTTCGCCGCTTCGAGAAACACCTGAACACGGTTCAGCGCTCCAACTCACGCAAAAATATCAAGGCTCGCCTACTCGCGCACGCCAGTGACTTGCCCAGCTTCTAGAGCTCTCTGAACCTGCGAATCTCACGCGAGATCGCTAAGCACAAGAGCAAAACCGTCCAAGTCCCTTATTCTGGGCCGCCGGGGTACATAGTCGTACCCAACCGCCAACCACCGACCGCCAAGTCGAAAAAGTGCTTGAGACCCCGACCAAAGGTTGTCAAGAGAAGCACCCAAGAGCCGAAAAAGACCCCAGATCAAACACCTACATACATATAAATCATCGGTAATATCAGTCAATAAAACTTCATTTTTTCAATAATGTCCACCCCGATGACTTCCGATCAGCATGCACAGCTGCTGCACTCTATGGTTGCGATTATGGAAAGACAAGCGCAATTACTCGAGCTTTTTCAAAATTTGAAACACCTATCGGAAATCAAGCTAGAGGGTGCGAAACTTCCGACGTATGGGGGTAGATTGGACGAATCATTCCAACTCTACAAGGAGCAACTGGAGCAGTAATTCTGTGCAACAGGAGTGGACTGGAAGAGCCCGGGACTTACTCAAAGAATAATCGCCGTCTTAGGTGGGACACTGAAGCAAGGAGCCGCTCAGTGGTATGTGATGCAAAAAAAGTATGTCACAAACGTGGACGACTTCTTCAGCAGAGTCGAACGTGAATTCGTTCCTGCTGATTTGCAAGAGCGTCTGCGCGAAGAAATGAACAATCTGAGATAGCGCGATTGCAGAGATCTCCCTGAATATGTGGGCAAGTTTCGCCATGTAGTCACTAAAGTCCGAAAAAAATGAGCGAGCTGCACCAGATAATGTACTTCCTACGCGGACTTACAGATCGTACGCGAGAAGAGGTTCAGCTGTCGCTGTACAACGCTGTCCGAAGCTATTACTGTCGCGTTGGACTTTGACCACTCTCATCCACCGAGATATTCCCGAGGAACCTCGCACGATTGACCGAGGTACAGGTCGTGGGGCGAAAACAGTCGTCGATATCGATCGAACACTAGTCCAGAGCCAATAGACATTAGCAACGTATGCAGCTTCCGTCTCGTGAGGAATGTCGTCGCCGAGATCTGTTCTTTAAGTGCGGTAGTCCAAATCACCGCTCCGCAGAGTGTAATCATCGCCGAACACGTAATGATGGAAGAAACAATCGTTCAGGCCGAAACAACCAGCAGCATCTAAATCTTCAGCATGTCAACAATGCGGACAGCCGTGAAGACGAACAAGAAGCAATTGTTTACGATCGTGTCACGATCAATGCCGTGGAGGCCCAAAAGAAAACCAATGTAGAACCTATTGGCTTAAAATCCAGCGCAGAGTCGACTACTAGTGCGTGATGATGTCATTGGAGACAAATCGGTCAAGATTTTGATCGACTCTAGTGCATCAACAAACCTGATCAAATCCAGCCTGGCATCAAAAGTGCTAAGCGCACAGAAGGTACAAGCGCGTCGTTTTGATGGAGCGTGGACATCGAGTCAACCCACAAAGATAGTGGAAGATACCATTCATATAGAAGGTATGGAGTTTCCAAAGATGAAGTTCGCAGAATGGGACCTACCGGATACACATGACTTGATATTTGGTCAACCATGGTTGATCAAGTACAATCCACAGATAGATTGGCGTACGCAACAGATTGAAGTTGCAGCCCACACGAAGTTCGAAGACGTGGATGGGCCGACTTTCCAAGAGGAGATGAAAAGTGGAGCCTATGATGGGATATATCAATTGAAGGTTACAACGTAGAACAATCGGAAATACCGATGGAGTTGAAACCAGTTCTGGACGAGTACAAGGACGTATTTCCAGAAAAACGACCGAATGAAATGCCTCCGACGCGATCAGTTAACTTTGAGTTACAAATGAAGCCTGATGCGGTGCCGAGCTCCCGTGCTCCCTTCCGCCTTCCGAAGGTTGAGCAGGACGCACTGCAGCAATTCGTTGAAGAGAATATACGAAAGGGTTGGATTGAAGCATAAAACTCTCCATGGGTCTTAAATATTTTTGGGATTCCAAAGAAAGATCCCGCAACCGAAAGTTTCCAAACGCGCCGAATGGCTCCGAAGCGAAATCCGAAGATCCCGATCTGAGGGGTGATTGACTACCTCCATGTTAATAGCATGTCAGCTGTGGCGAAAACTCCTTTGCCATTGATCGAAGAACTATTCAACCGCATGGTTGGATGCAAGTATTTTACGCTTCTCAATCTCGCACAAGGGCACCATCATAGGATGGTGTTACCATCAAGTCGCCCTATACGGCTTTCAGAACCCAAAAAGAAACGTATCAATCGTGTGTAGCACCCATGGGTTTGTCCTGGAGTATGCTCACGTATTTATGCGAACGTTGTTAGATACGCTCGCAAAATTTGTTGTGGTGTATCTCGACGACATATATATCTTCTGCCGTACAGTGGAGGTCCACGTCACCCACGTTCGCGCGGTATGCGAAATGTTGCGCAAGGAAATACTCTACGCTCGACTCTCCAAATGTGCATTTGGTCGTAAAGAAATCGAAATCATAGGGCATATCGTTTACGAAGATGGTCTACGCGTCGACCCAAAGAAAATAGATACTATCGCAACGTTACACGCCGACATGTCGCAAGGAGTTGCTGAGTTTTCTGGTACTAGCTGGATATTACCGTCGATTTATCTGCAATTTTGCAAGGATATCGCGTCCTCTTCGAGATTTGACCAAGCAAGATACTCAATGGAACTGGGGGGAGGATTAGCAAAAGTGTTTAAGGCACTAAAAACTCGCACTTCAGCAGTCACCGACACTGAAATTGCCGGACTTTACTCACCCTTTCATCGTAATAACGGATGCTTCTGGGTTCTGCATGGGTGATGTTCTTTTGCAACGTATCAACAACAACGAACACGCCATTGCGTTATATTCGGAACATCTGGGCCCCATGAATTAAATTGGCCAACTCACGAAAATGAAGTGTTAGCCATCAAGACTGCTCTAGAAAAATGGCGTCCGTATCTCCATGGATGACACTTTTCCGTCTATACGGACAATTCAGCGTGCAAGTGTATGCTCCACCATCCAAGGTGTCTCCAGAGATGGCACGTATGTTGACGTTCTTTTCCCAGTTTGACTTTGTCTTACATCGTGTGAAAGGACTGTCAAATGTCGTGGCCGACGCATTATCTCGTCCAGCCGTGTCTGGAGAGCATTCCAGCGAACCCGATGTGCCTACGTACCATGTTCCCGACATGTCGCACGTCGTCCATGAGTATACCGATGACTGTAATTTACACTTCAATCTTTTGGATAAACACATGGTTCACTCTGCCCTCATTCAGTATATTCCGCTAGATTTCTCACAACTTTTACTCGACGTTGTGGAGTTGCGGGGGGAGAGTCGTCCAATAAGAGTCGGTCAAGAGCAAATACACAACGCCGGGTTTCATATTGTGCGCGCACATCTCAGCAAAGAAGTGCGAAATGCGATTCAGCAAGGATATAGCAAAGACAAGTTTTTCAAAAATATCTGGAAAACCAAGCAGTCGAATAACAATTTCATAATCGACAAAGGACTCATATTCTAAAGCAAGATGAGGCAATGCAGCAAATATGCATTCCAGACATGCCGGAATTTGAGACGAAGATTCTATACGAGTTTCACGATGCAGCCATAGCAGCACATCCAGAAGTTCGCAGAACTTACATGAAGTTGAAGCAATGGTACTACTGGCCGAAGATACTGGAAACGGTGCAGAAATACGTCGAGACATGTGAAACATGCCTCGATGGAAGTCAAATAGCCAGCGAAAAAAAAGGACTAATGATTCCTATCCCCATTCCGGAGGGAAGCTGGGAAATAGTGTCAATGGACTTCATTACTGGCTACCCCTGTCGGAAGGGTGGAACACATATTATTTACAGGTCGATTATTTGTGAGCTCTCACTAAATCACGAGTCTTAATAGCAATCAAATCATATTTTTCCAATACAAGTATTCAACGGTATAAATCCTTGAAAAAAACTAGAACAGAATGCGACGCTATGGAAGCCACAAAATATGTTAACCAGGTCCTTAGCGTCTCCGACTCTGGGGTTGGGCTCGGTACTGGTGCCGGCGTCGAGACAGGTTTTACTGGAGGAGTCTCTGAACTGGATGTTGGACTTGCGTTCACGGTGTCGTCAGCCATGTCGCCTGATACTGCATTGGAGTCAGCAGCAGCCACACTTGTGTCACTCGAGGCCGCATTCACAGAGCTAGCTACATTGGATTGACTGCCAACCACATCAGTTTTGGATGAATGTGTTGCTACTTGATGCACTACAGGAACGGGAACTTTGACTCCAACTCGAACAGGAACCTCAACGGGAACCTTGACTGGGATTTTCACGGGAACTTTTACAGGAACTCGAACAGGGGTCTGTACTCGTACTTTGACAGGAAAGGGTAGGAGGACTGGTATTTTCTTCACCATGATTTTGTTAGGTTTGTGTTTATGGTTGTGGTGGTAATCATCGTGATCGTCGTGATCGTCATGATCATCATGGTCGTCATCAGCATCAAAGTGTTCGTTTTTTCTTCTTTCTATCAGACGATCTTGCTCGAAGCGCTCTTGTTTTGCGAGATTCCGATGTGAATGAGAGTAGGCAGGGCTATTCAAGCTTTGAATCGGCCGAGCAATCCCGTCTTGGAAGCAAAGAAAGAGACATATGGCATGGGAAATCAAACATAATAGTGATAGTGGCTTGAAGACGGCCATGATCGGAGTTGACGGTGAGGAGCTGATTTTGAAATGGCCTTGCAATGGATACCTCATGTCGATTTGAGTGTACCTAGGACATCGCTGTGATGGAAGGCTATCTTTCTGGAACTTGGATGGATAGAAGTGCGCCAATGAGCTTCCGTCTGGGAAAGTGACAACATCCATCTAAGATCCACCAGTTGATAGCGCCACTGATGAGGCTCGTGCTGGAGACACTGTATCAATCTGAAGATGACTAGGATGAGATCTTTTACGATATGGCCTGCACGGCGGCGCCACAAATTAAAGTCCGGCGTCTATCCCGTCAACTATAAAGCTGGTGTTTTCGTCTTATCGGGACATGTCACGCGGAGGGAATACTAATTGATTTTACACTGGAAAGGCCCGTACCGCGTAGTTGCGAGGTCTAATGATTAGACGTATAGTGCAGGACACTTAAAACCAGCATGTTTTTTCCCTCGCTAAAATTAATAATAGCGAATTAAATACACTATGTAAATAAAAAAAAGAGCGCTATCACCTAAAATAGCAATTCAGCTATCTCTCTACCCTGTCAGATTTTCTGTATGAATTTTTTTGATCGAGATATTATCATTTCAAGTCAGGCTACATTTTGCATTATACTGTAGTATGGGCAGGAACAAAATTGGCCACCTCTACAAATACATTATTTCTATAGTATAATTGATATACATGATTTTATAGATATAATTAACCAATAGAAATACTTGCTGAGGGTGATAGCCAATCAAAATGCCTACAATCAAACACCGCCGTTTAACAGCATGCTTTGCCTTTGATAATAATCTAAATAATACATCATATGTGCCCTCTTTCTACAAAAGAAAAGCGTTATCATCAAGAACAGCTTCACCGCTTTCTCCCTACCCTCTTAGAAATTTGTGATCGTTTGTATTGATTGAGATATAATCAATCAAAGCCAGGCTACATACAGTAGTGCGATTAAAGTGAACGGCCACTCTGAGTTTTTTAACCAATCAAAATGCAGATTTTTAAATGAAAACATTTTAACCAATCAAAATCTGAACGTTTACAGAGATCGAATTTGGCCGCCCAAAAAAAATGTGCTGGTTATAAGTGTCCCGCACCGTATGTCATCCAAGAACTAGTAGAGCCATTTGGCATCGGTGTCACTGAAGATTTGAAACATTATACCGTATATGCAAATGGTGGACATTTAGTCCGTAGCTTTTTGGATTCCGCCTCAATCCTGATACCCACCAATGGGGGAGTACTGGTGCAATGGATTGGATTGGACGACACGGAAAACAGCTGGGCCAGCAGGCATCCTTGTGGATGTACCAAACCTATTGCGCAACTGGGTGACTAACGACCCTAAAGCGGCTTGCATGCGCAGTTTCATTCAAACTGAAACTTCTGGAAGTAGAGAGAAATGATGGGTTTGGTACCGGGTAAGTATCGAGGAAGTTATCAGCTAGGTACCTTGTATGATTTCTTTCTAGATTTGGCTTGGCATCTTTCTATAATTTTACTTAACAATACATCACTTTTACGTCGAGTCACGAATAGGAACAGCAATCAGCGCAGACGTCGACTGGATTGCTCTGTGGAAGATTTGTCGCAGTACAACTATCGACGAAGACACATCAGCATCCCATATCTTGAAAACTTGATCTCGAATAAATTCTCGCGCTAGTAATAAACGAATCCACCGTAGCCAGTATGACATAGGAATAATCTCTGAATTTCGCATGCTAGATTACTAGCACAAATCTGAATTAGTTGAACTGGTCTACAGCTTCGTAACTCTTTTTGTTTCAAAACGCATTAGGTAATGCGATCGTCTAAATTGATATCAAGATCTCTTGCGAGAAAGCCTGCCGCAAATCCTTTTCTTCCTAACCATTGATTTCAGTCACGATCTTTCACCCGAAACTGCGGATGTGCATCGATGAGCCTTAAGTAGTAGGATTGACTTTGGCACGTAGAATTCTTCAGTGAACGCAATGTCTCATTGTCGCTCCATTTCACTGCTACATTACATGAGGTAAGAAGCAACGCAAACGAACCGCCTGAGGGTCTTGGTATCCCATATTAACGGTAACGCTTCAGTTCAAGCACCAAAATCGATTGTAGCGGTGACACCGTGTAGTCCAGAACCTGTCTCGGCTACAATACAATATTTCACAAGCCTATTGCAGATATGGCCTCGACGATAATCTACGCGTTCCCGTATGGTCTAATTCCTTGTGTTTGGCCATACTCTGCTACAATTTTCGTGAGGCGTTCCGCAAAGCTCCAAGGCTTAGTAATCTCTTCCGAACTAGCCAAGTGTACCTCATAAGCTGGCACCTTAGCTGGCTCGAACACATTCGTTTCTAAGGATGTGATGTGTCTAAACAAACGTTTCTGCAGTATAACACCTCTCGAATGGACCAAAGTAAGCATCAATTCAGGACGGAAAAAAAGACACGAGATGCATTTGATATAACGCAAGTATCGCTTAGATCATTCTATGTCGAATGGAGTTTTAGCTGAGCCTTGCGGACTGAGATCAATATTGGGATACAGATTGGGATGGGTAGATTCGACTGGGTATTTGGGCTTGGTCTCTAATTTTTTTGCTGGCTCACATGTATACTGTCGTGTGTATGCCTCACTTTGTTGATGTGGCTGCAAGTTAAATTTGTAGGAGTACGAACTGGTTCGTTGTGAACATGACACCTGACCTTTGATGAAACATGTACCCCAAACAGAGCTTTTGATTTTAAGCAGAATTAGAAGGATTGAGCACAAATGACATTTTATCAACCGCATTTTGGTTATCTGTTTGCGAGAAAATGTAAAACTGATTGATGTGATGAGCACAATCCATGCCTGATAGTCAGATACTATATAGCTCCAATCTGGTGATGCTACCAACCAATCAAAACTCATGTTAGTTCCGCACGTGACTTCCACGACTTGTTACGACAACACAATCCAATGTGACGCCCAACTCAAACCAGTCATTTGGGGATTAACACAACTCTATCCTTCGAGTGAGATATCGCGAAGTAACTAAGGCGTCGCAGTGTTGTCGCATTCTGTCGCGAATGAACTCGAAAGTTTTTTTCTAAGTGTTGGATAACACAATAAATTATGAGCTGTTTTGGTTGTCGTTTGTCATAACCAAGATGGTTGATGTCGGATGCTAATCGCATATTGAGTCTCGATTTGAAGTTAGACTATCGACCTCTCTAAAAACGTCAAGGCTACCCTTGATGCCGAAATGATGTTTTAATAAGCAAAGGTACTATGTAAGAATTTCGTTTGCATTGTTAACCAAGCAATTAGTGACGGGGAGCTTAGCGAGTCTGTAGAGTTTACTCCTTGTAATGAAACTGGGTAGAAGTTGCTTTGCCACTTTGATACATCCCTTTCGATAAAGTCGATTACCGTCCCTTGTGATAGAGTCATTGGGAGAACTATATTCGCTCGCACTTGCCCAGGTTCAATTAATATGTCTCCATACCTGGCAATTATCACGTTGAAGCTCGAATGGACATGCCTCACAGAAACATTGCCGTGGAGCTTACGGGTCAAATGAGTAGGCGAAAGGTAGGTTCTCGGGTAAGTGATTGCAGTGGTGGTAAAGCACGCATGAAACATATGCAAATGTCGAGAAGAATCCTGTGTTTCGACTAAATAGCTTCTGTATTTTAATACAAGTGGTGCTGGAGTACCGATGGTAAGCACTGAACGTGAGATTAATCATTGCAACACCTGGATTAGCCGGTGTTGCCGATCAATGAATACGACCTTCAGCTTCAAAAAATAGTCATAGCAAATGAATCGTCAATTGGGAACATAAAAGATTGATCATAGGTCAGCTCAAGCTATAAGAGAATACGTCTGACCCCACCCAAAGTAGAGGTCGCATTTTGTTGCTGCGTAATCTCAATAAATGAGATCCGTTTTCGTGCAATAGTGTTCTACGAAAGCCAAAAAGAGTGCAAATTGGTCGATGTATCCTCTGGGATGAAGCTTTCGTTGTTCTACAATTCGTGAGGCATGTTTTGTTCAGCACAGTACATCGCTACTCGAAACGCTTCACTCTGTTGGATGAGTGTATTTATAGAATTGAGTCTCTTAGTCCATCAGAAAGGATGCAAAACAGCGTTGTCGACGATTTGGCACATCGGTACACTTTACGCTTAAGCTTGTACTCTCGAACCGATCTTAATTGCAATTTGCACGGCCCTCTAGGTTCAAATCTCAGTTTGAGGATTGTAGAACAGATGTGAGCGATTCTGAAGAGTCTCAGGACTGGTTCGTTAATGATCATAAAAGCTCAGAAGCCTTACCGAGTCCGGAGAAAACGAACGACATACGAGCTTTCAGGTGTGTTCCATCCCGAACGAACGAGGAGATAGAAACTTGCGACATAATGGAACATACCTCTTTGCCGGATGCCTCTCCACGTTCAAAGACTCGAGCCAAGTCGGGGAGCTTGTTGAAGCGGATAGTATCAAGCGGTTTTCGACCCGGCGATGACATCGATCCACAAGGTGCAGCATTTTTGCATCACATGCCAAGCTTTCCTGCTGGTGTACTCGTTATGGAGCTAGGAATATCGAAAGACCAGGTGTGTTAGTCACCACTCTCATTCGGATGTCGATAATCAAGAAAAATGCTTAGCCGCCGAATAGAAAGTATGGCGCAAAGTTTTTTCGAATTTATGTTCCGCAAGTTCATGAAAATCAGTTGGAGTTTTGTATATACGCTCATCAACGCCTCAATAAGAGCAAGATACGCTTCAGTTTTGACCCACAAGCTACTTCCAAATTGATTCATCCTATTTATTGCACTAAATTACTCGTTCAGCATCACAGCAGTGCAGAGTCGCCGATCGAATCAAAAAATCTCGTACGCAGCATAAAGAGATTCAGACCACAAAGTACCAAAGCAGCACGCCAATTCCACTTTCAAGTGGAACAGGAAGTACGGAAACAGGAACTCACGGTGCATTTGAATGCTCAGGTATACGTACGTACTGACGCGTATGCTGTTCTCATACTATACTATCTATAGGCAAAGATTCGGCCAATGTTCCACCATCGTAGCGCTAGTGATGCTTCGAATGATTCGTCGGAGAGTCATGGTGATACGTATCGAGCTCTGATACAAAAGTTTATCAATCCAATTGTGGAGCTACGACGCGGGAATTCTGTTGTGCTAAAAATCGAAAAAGAAGGGGTACGAAGTTGGAAATCGTTGCTATAATCGCAATTCCATTACAGATGTACTTCAGGATACTGGGAGCGAAAAGTATATCATCACCTATGCAAAGCCATTGACGCTATTCATCAGGTATCGCATACTGCAACCTTTTCGATCTGCCAACGTGAATCTAAAGCATATGACCAGCTGTTGCGTAGCAGTAGGAGTAGAAGCCAGTCTTTTGGAAGGATCGTGAAGTAGGTGACAAAAAGCCACTTCACATCAATAGATTACGTGCAGCAGTCGCGTGGCTTGCTTTCTGATCTATGCTGTTGTTCTACCTCAATTTTGATCTTGTCTTGCGCTGAATTGCGTGCTTGCTGATTGGAAATGTCAAAATTGCCTAATATCTTGGTCGCTGTCCGCGCGAATACCTACGAAAAAATTGGATACGACCAAAATCAGGATCTTCTTTATAACAAAGAATTGTATACCTGCTCCACATTTGTGGCTGTTTTTGCGGATGCTTCGACAAAATGCAAACCGTGCGAATAGGCCCACTCTCTTCCCTCCTCTTCTGTCACTTTTCTCTCTCTAAACGTATTTAATCAGAAGAGCCACTTTAAAAAATGCCGAGTCCTACTCTTCCGGGAGGTCAGACTTCATCCCGACAACCGTTATAGCGATATTCTCATTCTGACAATTCTGATTGCATTCTTGCAACCATCGATTCAAATGTTGAAAGCTTTCCCGTCTATGCAGAATGCCTTAGTGATACAATCCATACATGCTCATCACATACTTTCCGACATCAAACACTAACAGCGCGCCATCGGCTCCCCGATAATAACTACGCGTAATTGAGAGGAAGGTTTCTTGTCCGGCTGTATCCCATATTTCCAATTTGACTTTCCGTCCGTCGACATCCAAGAGCTTAGCACCAAATTCGACGCCAATAGTGAGGTCATGAATGGCTTGGAAATGCTGCTCCGTGAATTGCAGGAGTAAGCTCGACTTGCCGACCTCTGTTACAATTCTTTTCGCGTAAGAGCATTACATGAATCTGATGTACCCAGGGTACCTGAATCTCCGATAATGATGAATTTGAGGGTCACAAAAACCATTCTTGTATGCAAAAACACTGTAACAAGAAGGTAGCCGCGTGACTCTTCAAGATCCCAATCGCATAAAATAACGCCCATCACGTCGACAAGGTATCAGAAAACCTAACAGGTTTCGTATCAGTTAACCTGCAGGTGATATTCGCATGTCATGAAACGATCAAGTCGAAAGTATGGACGAAGATCATAAAATCGTATGTCCTAAAAATGAAAGCACTGGCGAACATTTGAGACCCACACCTTCCCTTCATAGTCAATCACTGAATAGCTTTATGTCTGTTGCCAGGCAGAAGATGGTCACGCAAGGAAAGCGCTTGTTATCTCCTCTTGGTTCTGGAGAATTTGGAGTGTCCATCGATGGTTCGCCTAATAGCAGGTCAATCAATCGTTCTAACACACTCGAGTCAAAGACTATTTCTCAAAGCAGGGGAAGCGAAGCAAACGATCCCGAAAAAACAGCGCATCAAAAGGAGCCTTCAATGTTGTCAGACATTCACTCGGAGTTTTCCTCGCAGCAAAGGATGCTTTATTTAGAGCAACTGATTCAATTTCGTCGATCAGATTGGCAGTATTTGAAGAAAATGCATCAAGGGAGAAACTTTTGGCTGAGTGTGGCTTTGTTGGGGGACAGAGAATTAGGGAGCGTGAAGAATGGATCTCGAAGGACTTTACAGCTTTATTATCTGGGACTTGGGCTTGGATGCTTTATTGGCGACTTCAAGCAGTCAAAGCACTTTATAATTAATGCATGTCAGCTTCTGGAAGAACTCGAGTTTCATTTCTCCTCGAGTACCGTACAAGGGATGGTGAGTGCGTCGTCTTATCTATCGTTTGATTTCGGAAAGAGACTGAGGGTTTGTTCACGATAGAAATTGATGGTAGCTACTCCTAGCACATTGTATGAACGTCTGGATCACGAAGGATCAGAAAAGGAGATGAAAATGCCAACTGAACCGATACGCCCGGTCATATACAAGTGGAATCAAAGAGCAGTGTATCGGCGATTGTCCATTCCTTCCATCGTACGCTGCGTATCTTGCCAATATCTCATCATTCTGACCTGTATTGTAGCCTTTTACGTTGGATTATCGGGAAGTTGTAATCTCGATATGCGAGATCCTAGCGATTGTATACAGCAAGATGATGGAACAAAATAGCAGCTTTGAGAATCCGTTCCTTTTCCAGGCGATCGTGCGCTTCGATGGAAAGCTCAAGGTACATCTTCCGCTGCGAGTATGCGCTGAAGTAAACATATCTGTGAGTAGAAACTCGTGATCGATCCAATCAAGAAGGAATACTTTGCTTTAGCTACTCAATTGGTCAAGTCAGAATTGAGTCAGGTTCCTCGTTCAGATCGTTCGCTCATCGAGCTGCAAGCTCCAGCGATAGATATGTAAGTATAGAATACATCACGATGAACCATCACTTGTTTGTTCTCATCGCTTCTTGTTCCTCCATCAAGACTTGCTTCTTCGCGATGTCCATCATTCCTCGTGGTATGATTTCATTGTCTCTAAGAAACTCGATGATACGCCTTTCGGCATGTGTGATGAGCTCTGGGATATCGGGTAGCTGACAAGATACAAAGCATTGCCGTTTGGCGGACTTGGCGACTCGTTGTGCAATTTGCTGTTCCGGAAGCTCTGAGTTTCCAACAACTGCTGTGACGAGAGGCATCGGGCTGTACGGTGTTTTGACCGCTGTTGACATGGAGCTAGAGACGTAGCGTGACCGATATGCAAATTGATAATTGCGACGCGAATAACTGCAAACCTGAAGCGCGGTTGCTCATCACCGGATCCGATCCAGATACAAATTGCATTGGCAAGTACCCATATCTGAAACAAATGTTACATAACGATTGTGTTCGATGAGCTACGTCTGGCGATTGTACCTGTGCGACGTACATCTGATCCATCAGGCTGCCCTGAAGTGTCCTCACCTCTATTTTTTGGGGTACTGAATGGTAGGAACAAATCAGATACATGAGGCAAGGTTGCAGCGCATTTTATAGACCTTTGTGTGCATCTTGAGCAAGATCCATCAGTGGTTAGAAATCACAGTTGGTATACCGATATACCGATCCACATTGAATCTCTCATGCTACTCGTTACCGTTCCAACTTCAAGAGAAGTCCGCGCTCTAAATGGATCAAAATACTACTACTTGTCATCCATGAGCACATGCGATTGGGTCTTCCCCGACTTTCGCGCGTTCATAATAGCGCAGCAATCAAAATCCACCGATACGGACACCTCTCCCACCTTCCAAACTCCCTCTAAAATCCGTGGTAGCATATCATGGGAGAAAGAGCGCCAATTACGCCTCACAACGTGCACCTTTCTTTTAGACTTGGGAAAAATACTTGCTCTTCCTTCCATAGTCGTCATATCAGCTCAGTATCACATCCAACGATTCTATATGGTCCAATCATTCACGGAACACGATCGCTTCTTAGTCGCTACAGCCGCTTTGTTCATCGCATCCAAAGCCGAAGAGAGTAAGCTTCAGGTTCGTACTTTGACCGAAGACGCGTTGTACCTCTTGTTCCATACACAACAGAACTTCTCTGGAAACCCCCACCAGAATCGACTGGATACCCGGCACAATTTGGAGCTCAATCCACGTTCTGGTGATTCTCAGAGAAAACATGTCGATCGGCTACATGCTCTGATGGAAATGATGGATACTGGTGAGATTGCGACCATAACGAAAAAGGTGGTGTTTTATGAACGAGTTTTACTCCTCACACTCTCATTCGAAATTGGGGTTGCACATGCGTTCTCACACGTACTGACGCAAATGGATAAAGTGTTTGGACCGGATACTGGCTATGATCATAGAGCTTATGAGGATGCTCGGATGGTTGCATTTACTTTGCTGAACGACTCCATCAAACACAGTCTGTGTGTTGCATTTACAAGCTTGCAACTCGCAACTGGAGCTGTTTATATAGCTGTTCTTTACACACAAAAGATTCGGGTCGACTCGAGATCACGCGGTCGGAAGTCTTGGTGGAGCGTGTGGAATTTGGATGCGTCCGAGTTGAAAGGTATAGAAATGGTTCTTGTATGAATCCTGCTAAGCAAGGTCTGTAGATATAGCGAAAGCATTTTTGTGGATGTACCAAGACGCCACCGGCCAGCCATCAAAGTTTTTGGGGAGAAAAATGAGAGAAATCTGGAGGAGCTATGATCCGACACAAGGTTCATACTGAAGCTGAGTGTATTCAGCATGATTACGCTTCATTCGAATTCCAATCGAATGATATTTCAAGGGAATGAAAGCCTCTATGCTATCCAGAGATCGGGAAAAGACAGCGTCGGTGTATGAGTTAAACCCACGAACGAATTTGCCTCGGGTTCTCCAAAAGTCTTCTGATATAAAACACTTGGAAGAAGCAGATCAACATGTATACTATACATTCCAAGACTCCATCATACGTCATGCGTCTGTGTGTTGCCTGCTGCACTATATGCAAAGCAGCATCAGTTTGATAGTGCGAGCTATCGAAAACAGCTTACTTTTAATGTGGCGTTCCGTCCGAATCTGCTGAAGCCGTTGCTCCGATTCGATTTCTCCAAGTTTGATGTCCAGATGTGACACGTATTTCGCCAAGACATTCACATGAGCTAAGAAACAGCCATCATCATCATATTGCCAACACCACATAGAGCGATCAACATCAGTAGCTTACTTCTTTGTACCGGATGCTGAGACTGCAGCGTTTTGGTAACATGTGTGACCATAACGCCTACATGATGAGGATTGTAGAAACAAAGCTCATGGACTCCCACTTGGCTGCAATTGGTGGTTTCAGAACAGTTAACAGGAAAGTGTAGCGACTTTGATACCCTGGTTTAATCTCGTAGTCATCCTCCAATTCACTGTCCAATGTATGGAGAATCTTTCCGGTCGGATCAATCACCTGAAAAGAACCTCTTATACCGGGCCACATTGTATGAAAAAGCACTTACCTCAAAGGAGATGGCGCTGGTCTGATCCGTAGAAACTATATATGCACCTCGAATGACGTCATCGAGCTCCTTGATGTCCTGATAATAACACGACTTTTCTTTTCTGCCCACAAAGAATGTCAATCCTTCAGAAGGATCAAAATCAAAGTCCTCCAGATCTGGATTCTCTCCATCGTCCTTCAATGTCTCATCATCAGCTTCGTCGTACGGATGAAATCCAGTATCTTCATCGATAGGAGCGCTTTTCTTCTCTTTCGGTGCCTCCCGAGGTGGTGTGACAGTCTTCTCGGCAGTTGCGTCAGCCTTTTCGACTACTTTTTGCTCTTCTTTCAGAGGTGCTTCTGTTTTCTTTGTGTTTGTTTCTGGACTGAGCGCATGCTCTACAGGCTTTTTGTCTTCTTCTGATGATGCGTGATGCAGTAGGGCATTCAAAAGTAGCAATAACAGGATAACAGTCGTGTTTCGACTGTTTCGACGCCATAAACGCAATATAGTCATCGTGTCCGTACGATAAGAACCAAGATGCGCTGACTGCTATGATTGGAAGAAAAGCCAAGAAGCAAGTGTTATTAGCCAATAAGAAGGGTGAAACACGAACAGCGCATTTTTGGAAGAGTTTAACCCAATAACCAGAAGCTTCCGCATTGGATAATATAGTACATATATTCGCCTATTTTCCACCAATCTGTGCGCTGCAGATGGATCTTGAAAGGTCATGCAAAATTGAAGCGACACAATTGCACGTGAATTCTCAATCAGTTGATTTAGCACCTTATTGAGCGACAATCTCAATCTTTGACCGCTCACCATGTGGAATCCCCGCATGCAATGGGTCTCGCAACGGATAGTCGAGTCTTTCGAGACAATTGTGATTTCCAAAGATGTAAATGAGTTCCTCCTCAACGATGTGGTAAAGAGCACGTTCGACGACCTTCTGGGCGGAAAAGAACTCTGCAAAGTCTTCATACATCACGAAGCTGAACCTCCACCTCCCAGTGAGGCTGACAGCCAGCTACTTGATCCAAATGCCTTGATACCTCAGGTCTTAGCTCGTGAGGCCAATCTTTGCCTTACGTTAGGCTCGTCCACGCACTTGCGTTCCAAATCGTGCTACTTCTTACGTGTAACCTCGGACAACAAACCAGTCGACGTTCAGAAAGCTTGTGACGCAACGCTATGCTTTGGGGAATTAGCACCCAATGTATTGCGAGACATGGGCAAGACGCTCAGCTTCCTCTTCACGCCACTTTTCAAGGCCAAAGATGATTGGGGACGATCAGATATGGAGCTACGAAATGAATTCATGAACGAGTCGGAAAAGTTCTCCAACGATCTGAAAGAAGCCCTCAATAACATGTATAGCGGCTTGGAGCTCCGACGGCCGAGTCCTGAGATCGTAGCAGACGCAATCGCTTCGTCTCGTACCTCTGGTGGAAGTAATGGGTCCCTACAAACACGTTCTGTGCTTCAAGTGGTTGATCCACCAAAACTCACCTCTCACTATGAGGAGGTTCTAAGGAGTTGGTGTGACGTGATCTCCGCCTA
Source organism: Albugo laibachii (assembly GCA_902706625.1). Taxonomy (NCBI): domain Eukaryota; phylum Oomycota; class Peronosporomycetes; order Albuginales; family Albuginaceae; genus Albugo; species Albugo laibachii. The sequence goes on along the minus strand of CACSLJ010000028.1, from coordinate 94,746 downwards.
TGTGGAAACCAGCAACGCAGGATCATCCGACATCAACAACATCCTTCAAGACGAAAATGCCATCGAAGATGAGGGGCCGATGGGGGAGTTGGAGTACTGGCGGCGTCGTATGCAGAGGATCATGAGCATCACTGAGCAGCTCAAAATGAACGACATGAAAGACGTCTTTTTCGTACTGCATCGAGCGTCTAAAAGTGTGCACGAAGACCTCCGCCAACGTGTGCAGAATTTGCTGCGTCGCTGGAAACAGGTCGACATTCGCATCACCGAGGCTGTAAACGAAGCAAAGGATAACGCAAAGTACCTTTCAACCTTGGAGAAATTTCTAATCCCTCTGTACAACGGGACGCCCAGCACGATCATCGACACGCTCCCTGCGCTGATGAATTCGATCAAAATGATCCATTCGATAGCTCGGTATTACAACACGAATGAGAGGATGACGGGGTTGTTGGGGAAGACCACGAGTCAAATGATTTTCAATTGTAAGAACCATGTCACTAGCGGGGAATCCTACGAAGTCTTATGGGAAAAAGACCCAGAAGATCTCGTGCGCCAGTTGAACGCCTGCCTGAAGCTCAACGAAGCCTACCAAAACCAATATCGCGTCACGAAAGAAAAGCTTCTCAACTCAACCAAAGGCGGAAAACAGTTTGAATTCAATGAGATGAGGATATTTGGAAAGTTTGATCTCTTTTGCCGTCGAGTGGTCAAACTGATTGACATGTTTACGACCATCCACCAATTCAGCGGCTTGGGATCCCACAAGCTGGAAGGTATGGAGGATTTGATCGCGAAATTCAGTGCCATTATTCGTGAGTTTCGGTACCGGAATCACGACTTGCTGGACTACAAGAACAATCGTTTCGATCGCGATTACGTCGAGTTCAACGTGCGAATATCCGACCTGGAAAGCCATCTTCAAAAGTTCATCCACGACTCGTTCGAGAACATCACTTCCATCGAGCAATCCCTGCGCATTTTGCGCAAATTCCAGGCCATTTTGCAACGGGAAAACCTCAAAGCCGATTTGGATTCCAAATTTAACGTCATTTTCCAAAAGTATGGAGTGGAATTGGAGCATGTGCTTCAAGAATACGAGCGAGAAAAGCATGCGCCTCCATACCCTCGTAATCTGCCCCCAGTAGCCGGAAACATCACGTGGGCTCGTCACCTATTACAGCGAATCGAGGAGCCTATGAAGAAATTCGAGACAAACCAGAACGTTCTCGCGAGTAAAGACGCCAAAAGGATCATTCGCATGTACAACAAAGTCGCCCGGACACTTGTTGCGTTCGAGTACATTTGGTATCAGGCCTGGACGCAATACATTGACACTGCCAAAGCCGGATTGCAAGCAACGCTCATAATACGCCATCCGGATGATAACAAGCTGTACGTGAATTTTGACCCGGAAATACTCCAGCTTTTACGGGAAGCGAAATGTCTTGATCGTATTGGCATTGAGATCCCGGAAGCCGCGAAAATCGTCTTGCTACAGGAAGAGAAATTCAAGCTGTATTACAATGAGCTCCAGTATGCGTTGTCCGAGTACGATCGTATCGTTGGCAAAGTGATTCCTGTGACAGCTGTGCTTCTTCGACCTCATTTCAACGACATGGAGTTCAAGTTGCGTCCAGGGATGATCACACTCACGTGGACCAGCATGAATATACAGACGTACCGGAACCACATTACCAACGGCCTGCAACACCTCAAAGAGCTTGTGACGAATATCAACGATATAATCGAGAACCGGATCGAGAAGAATATGAGAATTGTGAGCAAAAGCATGCTCGTGGATCTTCCTTTGGATCAGTCTTTTGCTTTGGACGAATTCGTACACCTTCAAACCAATAATATCAAGAAAACGGGCGCTCTTTTGCAGGGGAAAAATGTCGAGATTGAGAACGCTGTGGACGATGTGGTCAAATGCATTCTGAATTATCCTTTGGACTCCCATATTGAGGGTGTATCCCATGAAGAAATCACTCGTTTGAAGCTCCATTACAACCACTTCATGTATCAGGCCTTGCTCCACTGCACAAAGCGGTCTTTGAACATGGTAAAAAAGCGGGTCTCTTGTCGATTGAATTCGGCTTCAGGCTCTACTTTGGTCAGTGAGAGGCCTTTCTTTGAAGTGAATGTGGAGCTACACATTCCCAAAGTCCAGCTGCATCCTTCTCTGGACGAGATTCAGATTGCACTCAATCGAGCGGCTCAAACAGTCTTGAGCTGCTTCAAAGATATCTTCGACTGGCCGGATTCACCCCGAGTGGAATCGACTTCTAGCTCGAGCTCGAATGGAAGCTTGGCGACGAAATCGGCGTTGAAGACGAGCTTTTTCGAACGGATCACCAAAGATATTGAGATTGTGCGCGTGGTCTTACTGCTCACCGGAAGCGTACAAGGCCTTCGAAATTCGGTGACAGAGTACCTGGAGTTTTTCCGCGACTATGAATGGCTTTGGCGCGAATCTAAAGAGACCGCATACGACTCGTTTATGAGAACGATACCTGACCTTCAAGATTTTGAACGAAAGCTTCAATCCTTTGTGAAATTGGAGCAAGAAATCGACAGGCTTCCAACTACGACCAATCTTGGAGCCTTGAGTTTGAATACGCGAAACCTCAAGCTTCAGCTCACGCAAGAATCCAATATCTGGAAGCTCAAGTTCAGCGATAATCTACATCAACAAGCCCGTAAGAAAATGGAATCCATGAGCGAGTACTTCCGCGTAACCATGGGAAAATTGAACCGCAAAGTCACGGACTTGGACTCACTCCGCTTTGTGATGAATCTGCTCAAGGAAGTCCGAATGCGTGAGTCGGGGATGAGCATGGAAATCAGTCCTGTTTTGGACATGTACGAGATGCTGGAATACTACCTCCCTGAAGGCTTCATGGAGAAGGAAGAGATGGACCAAAAGTCTGTGCTTCGTAGTAACTGGCGCAAGCTCGTGCATCATGCCGAAACGCGAACGGATGAGCTTAGCAAGACGCAGGCTGGTTTTAAACGCGGCTTGCTCAAGGATATCAAAGAGCTGATTGTTGACGTCAAACACTTTCGAGAAGACTACCTTGCCAATGGACCGATGGTGGTTGGGATCCCGCCCTCGGAGGCGGTAGAGCGGCTGAATCGGTTCAAGGAAGAGTACAAGATCCGAGAACGCAAGCACGAGCTATACGCTTCGGGCGAGGAGCTCTTCGCGTTACCAAAAACCATGTACCCCGAGCTGGAAGCTACGAAGAAAGAACTCGCTTTACAAGACAAGCTGTTTGGATTGTATACAGACGTACTCAGCACATTGGAGGAATGGAAGACGATTCCTTGGCTCCTTATAGCCGAGCAGATGCAGTCCATGACCGAAAAGGTTGACTCGTTTTCTTTTCGCTGCAAGAAGATGCCAGCGAGGCTGAAGGAATGGCAGGCCTACACAGTGTTGTTGCGGATGATTGACGACTTCACGGATATTTTGCCTCTCCTGCAAGAATTGAGCAAGGAATCGATCAAGCCCAGGCACTGGGATGCTGTGATGGAGAGAACGGGGACACATTTGGACGTGACACTGCCTGATTTCAAGCTCCAGGCGCTTATCGATGCGAAAATCGTGCAGCACAAGGCTGAGATTGAGGAGATCACAGATGGAGCCGATAAACAGCTTAAGATTGAGCTGCACCTTCACGAGATAACGACGCATTGGGAGCTGGAGGATTTCCAATTCAGTGACTGGAAGGCTCGTAATGTACCCATACTCAAAGCTGTGGTTCCTATCGTCGAGGAATTGGAGGAGACGCAGTTGAATCTCCAGACAATGCTTTCCATGCGACACGTTCTTCCATTCAAAGAACAAGCCCAACAAAAACTCGAGCAGCTTTCTGACACTTCTGAGACGCTGGAGAAATGGATCAAAGTGCAGATGCTTTGGTGTTCGTTGGAAAGTGTGTTTACCGGTGGGGATATCGCCAAACAAATGCCTTTGGAGGCCAAAAAGTTCCAGAAAATCGATAAAGATTGGGCACGCATCATGACGAAATCGAGCGAAATGAAGAATGTGGTGCTTTGCTGTGGCAATGAGCTACTGAAATCGTGTCTTCCCGTCATGTACAGCGAGCTGGAAAAGTGTCAGAAATCGCTGGAAGGGTACCTGGAGCAGAAACGCAACAAGTTTCCTCGATTCTACTTTGTGTCGAATCCGGGTTTGCTCATGATTCTATCGCAAGGCTCCGATCCGCTGAGCATGAATGACCATTACGAGAAGGTTTTCGACTCGATCGAGCGTGTGATTCACGACAAGAAGGACAAGACGATGATCCACACAATGCTTTCCGGCGTGGAGGAAGTTCGATTCTCGCAGGTCGTCAAAGCTCAGGGGAATATCGAAGATTGGCTGGCCACACTTCTTCAGAAAATGCAAATCACTATGAAGGATCACTGTCGACAATGTGCTGGAGATATCGGTGTTGTTGGGAGCGACCTCAAGCGCTTGCGCGAGTTTGTGGATCGACATGTGGCCCAATTCGCGCTCTTGGGGATTCAAATGATGTGGACAATGGATCTCCAGACCGCTTTGGAGCAGTGTCGAGTCAAGAAGAATTTGATCAAAGACACAGCCACCAAGCAGGCGCAGGTCTTGACCGAGTTGTCCACGTGGTGTCTGAATGACTTGGGCTCCAAGCAGAATCGCATCAAAATCGAGACACTCGTCACTATTCACGTCCACCAGCGAGATGTTATGGCCGAGTTGGCCACGCTGTACAAGCAGAAAAAGATATCCGACGCAAATGATTTCGAATGGCTCAAGCAAGCGCGTTTCTATTGGCGAACTGGAAATGGAGACGAATGCAACGCCGATGGGGCGTGTGTGATCAGCATCACAGACGTTGATTTCAATTACCAATACGAGTATCTGGGTTCCAAGGAGCGCCTTGTGATCACACCGCTGACGGATCGATGTTATATCACGTTGGCCCAAGCGCTGGGGATGTACTTTGGCGGAGCTCCAGCCGGTCCAGCTGGGACTGGAAAGACTGAGACGGTCAAGGATCTGGGCCGGACCTTGGGCATCTACGTGGTCGTGACGAATTGCACGGATCAGCAAAAGTACACCGATTGCGCCAAGATATTCAAAGGTCTGTGCCAAGGCGGTTTGTGGGGTTGTTTCGATGAGTTCAATCGGATCCAATTGCCTGTTCTTTCCGTGGTCGCTCAGCAAGTTTTAGCGATTCAGAATGCCAAGAAAACCGGCACAAAGTCGTTCCAATTTCCAGGCGATCCTCAAAACATCACATTGTCACCAGTTTGTGGGTTTTTCATCACAATGAATCCTGGGTACGCTGGTCGTCAGGAGCTCCCGGAGAACTTGAAGGCTCTTTTTCGGGGTGTGGCAATGATGGTTCCTGATTTCGAGATCATCATGAAGGTGAAGCTCTGCTCGGTCGGGTACACCGAGTACCAGGATCTCGCCAAGAAGTTCTACATCCTCTACAACACGTGTAAGGAGCAGCTGTCCGCTCAGAAGCATTACGATTGGGGTCTTCGTAATATCCTCGCAGTGCTTCGAAGTGCCGGTAAAATCAAGCGTGATAATCGGAACGATTCCGAAGCAAAGCTTTTGTATCAGACGCTGCGAGACATGAATCTCTCCAAGCTTGTAGCGCAAGACGTTCCCTTGTTTTTGTCGGTGCTCGCAGATTTGTTTCCAACCGTTCAATTCCCTCCGAAAGGCTCGTACCCAGACCTTCAGGCCGCCTTGGTCACTGAGATTGAGCGTGGGGGACTCGTGGATCATCCGGGCTGGTTCACCAAGGTCATCCAGCTGTATGAGACGCAGCTCGTTCGTCACGGGATCATGCTTGTCGGTCCAACTGGTGGTGGTAAGTCTCGAATTTTTGAAGTATTGCAGCAAGCGCTGACCGCAACCACCGGAACGATTCACAAGCAAGCTCGACTGAATCCCAAGGCAATTCGGGCCGCTGAAATGTACGGGGAAGTGGACCCAATGTCCGGGGAATGGACCACTGGCGTGTTTGCGGCTATGTGGCAAAAGTACAACAACAAAACCAATAAATTCATCATGTGGATCGTCTGTGATGGCCCGGTGGATGCGATTTGGATAGAGGATCTGAACACTGTTCTGGACGACAATAAGATTCTCACACTGGCAAATGGCGATCGAATGCCAATGACAGAGAATGTGAAGCTCATGTTTGAGGTTGAGACACTCGTGAATGCGAGCCCGGCCACAGTATCTCGCGCTGGTATCGTGTTTATCAGTGATACTGATCTGGATTGGGCACCGGTCGTGGAGGCCTGGATCCTCAAGCGGCCGAGCACGCAACAAGATATTTTGAGAGCGTTATTCGCAAAGTATCTTGGAGAGAATACGCCAGTGAATCCGGGTCATTGTTTCGACTATCTGGCGCGTAATACGTCAGGCGTGATGCCAGTATCTCGAGTCGGGCAAGCTTCCAGGCTCTATAGCCTGTTGACAGGTCTCTTGTTGGGAGAACATGGCAATTACATCAGCGAGGTACCCGTCATGCTGGAGCAACAACTGGAGAAATTGTTCCTTTACAGCCTCTGCTGGAGTCTTGGAGCGTTATTGGAGCAAGAGGATCGAGTCAAATTTCACGAATGGCTTGGGCAGTATGACAAGGATGGCTTTCTTCTTCCAAAGTGTGAGGTCGGCCAGACGATTTACGAGTACTTTGTCGATCCACAGACTATTGAATGGCGTCTGTGGCGTCCTCCAAAGTGGCAACCTCCACCAGATACCGGCGCCCAGCTGAATTTCTCGAGTCTTTTGGTGCCCACAATGGATTCCGTGCGTACATTGTACCTGATTGAAAATCTCCATAAACAACGCAAACCTGTGCTTATGGTCGGTGGACCGGGCACTGCAAAGACGTCTTCCGCGCTGATGTACTTTCAGACCCTTTCGATGGATCACATGATCATCAAACGTATCAATTTCTCGAGTGCGACGACACCTTTCATGTTCCAGAATGCGGTTGAGACGGAGCTTGACAAACGCGGTGGGAAGAGTTTTGGCCCGCCAAATGGGAAGAAAATGACAGTCTTCCTTGATGATCTAAGCATGCCGCTGGTGAATGCTTGGGGAGATCAGCCGACACTGGAAATTGTCCGGATGCTTATGGAGCTGAACGGCTTCTGCTTCTTGTCTAAAGACCGTCGAGGCGACTTCAAAGTCTGCGAGGACCTGCAATATGTGGGTGCGATGGGCCATCCTGGCGCCGGTAAGAACGACATTCCGAATCGCCTCAAGCGCCAGTTCTTCATATTCAATCTCATTTTGCCTTCCTTGACCTCTATCGACGATATCTATGGCCAGCTTTTGGCCGCTCGATTCGATGCCACAGTATACAGCAAGGAAGCCATGGGCATCCTCCAACGACTCACGAGAGCCACAATTGAGCTGTGGAACTACATGAAAGCCAAATTGTTGCCCACACCCGCCAAGTTCCATTATGTCTTCAACATGCGTGAGCTCAGCCGGGTGTTTCAAGGAATCCTATTGACTCCTTCCGAGACGTTCCTGTCGGGTGGGGGCCTCTGTGTGGCTCAAGGCAAAATGGCGAAACAGGAGGTCGGAATGCTTATCCTGCAGACCTGGCAGCATGAATGCGATCGCGTGTTCTGCGATAAGCTCACAAACCACAAAGACAAGGATCTCGTTTATGTGTTCATGCATAATCTCGTCACCCAGCAATTTGGTAAAGAAGCTGCTGCTTTGCTTGCGGAGCCTTTTTCCATGGTTCATTTTCTTCGGGATCCCGAAGAAGACGAAGATGGCGTGGCCTCTGAAGTAGCTCGAAAGATTTACGAGCCAGGTGGTTCAATAGAATCGATTCGAGAGCGTGTGCTGAGCTTTTTGGAGAGGTATAATACGGAATTCCCACAACGAAAAATGCGCTTGGTACTGTTTGACGATGCGTTGAACCACTTGCTTCGTATTTCCCGCTTGCTGGAGACGCCCCGAGGGTCCGCTCTACTTGTCGGCGTGGGTGGCTCCGGGAAGCAGTCATTGACCAAGCTGGCGGCCTACATGGCTTCCTCAACCATTGTTCAAATTGTGCTCACAAAAACGTACAATACAAACTCTTTCCTGGAAGACCTGAGGTCGCTATACAAATCCGCGGGCCATCAGCGAAAGTCGACGACATTCCTGTTCACTGACGCTGATATCAAGCACGAGATTTTCCTGGAGCTTATCAATTCCATTCTGATGACAGGTGAGGTTGCAGGGCTCTTTGCCAAAGAAGAGATGATGGCCATGACTGCTGACCTTCGCAATGCGTTTGTCAAAGACCGTGTGGGCCAGGCAGAGACTTCTGTCAATCTCAAGCAATACTTTATCGATTGTGTGCGTGATAATCTCCACGTTGTTCTCTGTATGTCTCCACTTCATGCAAAGTTCGCCGAGCGAGCACGCAAGTTTCCAGGCTTGATCTCCGGCCCGACAATCGATTGGTTTCTCCCTTGGCCCGAGGACGCGTTGATCGCAGTGTCCAAAGGATTCATCGCCGAGTACGCAATGGAGTGTGATGCAACGACCAAGCTCGCGCTGATGACGCACATGGGCACTGTTCATCGCATTGTGACGGATCATTGTGATGAATACTACCAAAAGATGCGTCGACGAGTGTACCAAACGCCCAAAAGCTACCTCTCCTTCATCGAGTCGTACAAGAAGGTGTACGGCTCCAAGTTGGAAGAGATCAAAGACAAGGAGCATCGAGTGAATCTGGGTCTTCGGAAGCTGATCCAGGGCGCTGAAGATGTGAGGGCAATGTCCATCGTCCTGGCTGATGAGCAGATCAAGCTCGAGAAAGCCACCGACGAGACCAATACGATGCTTCAATCGTTGCAGATTTCATCGGCAGAGGCTCATAAAGAAGGAGACCAGGTATCCCAAATCAAGGCTAAATGTGAGGAGGACGCCGCACGAATCAGTGCGGAAAAGGAGTTGTGCGAGAAAGACCTGGCTCGAGCCAAACCTTTTGTCGAGGAGGCCGAGACCGCGATCGATTCCATCAAACCCGCGCATATCGGAGAGATCAAGAAACTCGCCAAGCCTGCTGATATCATTCGGCTCGTGTTTGATGGCGTCCTCATACTCTTCAAGAATCAGCTCAACGCGGTGAAGGCGACCAAGCTGAATGTAGCCAAGCAGGAGGTCGACTTTATCGAGACATCGTTTACTCCATACGCGCAAAGTATGTTGAGTGACTCCAATTTCTTGAAGAACGTGCAGACATTCGGCGCTGTTGGGAAGGATATGATCAATGAGGAAACGATCGAGCTTTTGTGTCCGTACATGGAGCTCGAGGGTTTCCTTCCATCCGTCGCAAAGAACGCTTCTCTGGCAGCCGAAGGTCTGTGCACTTGGGTACGAGCCATGAAGTTTTACCACGAGGCTTCCAAAGTGGTCAAGCCGAAGCTAGAAGCGTTGATGATTGCTGAGGGACAGATGGAAGCCGCAAATAAGGCGCTCGCCGCTGCGGAATTGCGTCTTTGGAAATGTAAGGAACGATTGAATGAGCTTCAGCAGCTTTTTGAAGCTCAAATGGCCGAGAAAAAGCGAATTGAAGACGGAGCTAATGCGCTCGCGCGAAAAATGCAACAAGCCTCCGACCTGATCAACGGCTTGGCTGGTGAGAAGGTTCGATGGACGGACGATTCCAACAATTTTGCCGACTTGAAACGCCGATTGGTCGGTGATTGCGCGGTAGCGTGTGCTTTTGTATCGTATTGCGGGCCTTTCAATCAAGACTTTCGTCATTATATGGTGACCAAAAAGTTCATTTCCGATTGTGTGAGCCGTAAAGTTCCTGTGACGGTCGATCTTGACGTGATTTCTTTCATGGTGGACATTGGCACGATCGGTGATTGGAATATGGAAGGGCTTCCGACGGATCCGTTGTCGATCCAGAATGGGATCATGGTCACACGTTCGTCCCGGTACCCTCTATTGGTGGATCCTCAAGGCCAAGCGCTCTCGTGGATCAAAAATAAGGAAGCGGATCGTGTTCCAGCATACGGAAGCACGATGCTGAACCATCCCAAGCTCAAAGACCAGCTGGAATATTGCATGGGCGAAGGAAAGGCGCTGATCATCACGGGCGTGGAGGAGGAGATCGATCCCATGCTGGACCCTGTGCTCGAGAAACAAGTCATTGTACGAGGAAGATTCATGTCCATCAACGTGTCGGACAAAAACATGGAATTCAATCCGCTGTTCTCCATGTACTTTATCACTCGACTGCCGAATCCTCACTTTGGTCCGGAGCTTCAGGCAAAGACCACCGTCATCGATTTCACGGTGACAATCAAAGGTTTGGAGGAGCAATTGCTGGGTCGTGTGATCGGTAAGGAGCAAAAAGCGTTGGAGGAACAACTCGCACAGGTTCTGGAGGATGCGAATCTCAATACCAAAGCTTTATTGGCTCTGGATGCTTCGCTTCTAGAGCGTCTGACTTCAAATACGGGCAATTTGCTGGAGGATGACGAGTTGATCGGCGTACTGGCCAACACCAAAGAGAAGGCAGCCGAGGTCAAAGATAAGCTTCTGGCGGCTGCTGACACCCGGAAATCCATCAACGAGAAACGAGAACAATTTCGACCGGTAGCGACTCGAGGCTCTGTGCTGTACTTTTCCATCGTAGAGACTTCGCTGATCAATTGCATGTATCAGACCTCACTGAATCAATTCTTGGCGCTCTTTATGAAGAGTATGGATGTTGCGGAGAAGGGGACTTTGGCATCCAAGCGTGTAGCCAATATCATCGAAACTATGACGTATCTGTCGTATCGATACATCAATCGCGGGCTGTATGAGCGAGACAAGCTGACATTTATCCTGCTTCTCACGGTGAAAATCCTGGTCACCGACGGATTGCTGACTCGCGAGGAAGTCACACTATTGACCCGAGGTGGAGCCGCGCTTGATATCAATTCGGTTCGACGCAAGCCTTTTGCATGGATGTCGAATGAAGCTTGGTTGAATGTCATAGAGGTCTCCCAAAGCTGTAAATTCTTCGTCAATCTCCCGCACGATATGACCGCAAACGAGACCATGTGGAGACGCTGGTATGAGGACAATGAGCCCGAGACCATCACGGTTCCAGACTATGAGGCTCGGATCTCGGAAAATGAGACCATTGGGCCGTACTATAAGCTTCTTCTGGTTCGAGCTTTGCGAATGGATCGGACAATTCTCTGCACAAAAGATTTCATTCGTAATACACAGCAGATGGGATCGCGATACGTGGAGCCTGTGACCGATACCATCGAGAGCATTTTCGCAGAAATGAGAGCAGAGACTCCAGTGATATTCCTCCTTTCTATCGGCGCCGACCCCACAGAATCGATTGAGCAACTCGCACGTAAGAGAAAACATCCATCTCCAGCGGTGGTGTCCATGGGCGAAGGACAAGAGCCTGTGGCCATTCGCGCAATCAACGCGGCGGTCGTAAGTGGCACGTGGGTGCTGTTGCAGAATTGTGAGCTCGGTCTGGACCTGATGGACCAAATGGAAGAGATTCTATTGAAATTGAGCGAGTCCATGGATCCAGGCTTTCGGCTTTTCCTGACCGCTTTGCCCAACGATCAGTTCCCTTTGGGCTTGCTTCAAATGTCGACCAAGGTGACGAATGAGCCTCCACAAGGCTTACATGCGGGCTTGTTGCGATCCTTCACTGTGATGGTCGATCAAGATAAGCTGGAGCGCGTGGAGACCACACAATGGCGCCAGCTTCTATTCGATTTGTGCTTTTTGCATTCGCTTGTGATTGAGCGGAAAAAGTTTGGGCCTTTGGGCTGGGGAATCCCGTACGAGTACAACAACGGCGATCTTTCAGCGTGCACCATCTTTCTGGAGAAACACTTGTACAATGGTCCAATATCCTGGCCGACGCTGCAGTATATGGTGGCAGAGGTGCAGTACGGAGGCAAAATCACCGACAATATGGATCGTCGGCTGTTCAATTACTACGCAGAATGGTGCCTGACGCCAGAAGCTTGTTCCCCAACCTTTAGCTATACGCCTTCGGAGCCGATTTTTCGGATACCCAGTGACTTCAATTATCGAATTCCGCTGGCAGACACCATCGAGGAGTATCGGAGCTTCTGCCATGCGTTCCCAGAAGTGGATTCCCCAGAGATCTTCGGCTTGCATCCGAATGCAGATCTAACGTATCGCGTCAAAGAAGTGAATGCTTTGCTGGCTACGCTCGGAGAAACTCAGCCCAAAGGAGGTGGAGGTTCTGTGGGGGCTTCACGAGAGGATGTTGTGTGTGATAAAGCAAAAGAGCTGCTGGATCGATTGCCAGACGACTACCTTGAGGACGATTACAAAGCGAAAATTCAAAAGCTCGGCGGTCTCACCATTCCGCTCAACATCTTTCTGTATCAGGAGATCCAGCGGCTTCAGCGTGTGATCTCGAAAGTCCGCACAATGCTTCAGCAATTGCAAATGGCGATTCGTGGGGAAGTCGTGATGACTGAGGAATTGAGCTGGACATTGGATGCGATTTTCGATGCAAAAGTACCGCCTTCGTGGCTTCGAACATCAGTTGGGGACGAGTTTTCATGGATTCTGCCGACACTTGGGCTCTGGTTTTCCTCCCTTTTGTCACGTGACGAGCAGAATCGCGCGTGGCTCAATACGAAGCGTCCCAATTGCTTTTGGCTCACGGGATTTTTCAATCCTCAGGGAATGCTCACAGCGATGAAGCAGGAAGTGACTCGAAAGCATTCCAAGACCGACAAATGGGCGCTGGATGACGTGGTCTACCACACCGAAGTCACGGCTTTCGAGCGTGTGGAGCAGATTCGAAGTCCTCCAGCTGAAGGTGTCTACATCTACGGGCTATTCATGGATGGGGCGACCTGGAGCAAACAGGAAGGAACCATCGTGGAATCAGAGCCCAAGAAGCTCTTCACTTCACTTCCGATTCTCCACGTAAACTCGTTATCCAAAGATCTCGAGAACAAGTCGAGAAAAGATTTGTATGGATCCATCGGTCCATTTGAGTGTCCGTGCTACAAATATGCGACCCGAACGGACCGATATTTCATCTTTATGGTCACGATGAAGTGTCCGCCTTCCAGAGGCCCGAGGCATTGGGGTTTACGCGGAGTTTGCTTGCTTTGTAACACAGAATAGATCGCTCCTTTGATACCAATGACATTGACAAACTTTATTGAGGATAAGCTCAAGCGGAAGGCGGTCGTTTAGTCTTCTCCTTTGACGATAGAGATGGATACCGGTGTGAGACAATGCGTTCCGCTCTCCATCGCTACCAGCGCACCGACTGGAGCTTCTTCAGTGTCCTGCTGCTGCACTTTGAAAATCTGCAACGAGTCTGAATCTTGGTTGGCGACGATCACAAAGTCTTCAATGATGGAAAAGCTTCGCGGAATAGCGCCCAACGCGGGGTACCAGCCGATAATTTTCAGATACTTGTGATCTTTCGCTTCTGCATCGATGCGAAACGCTGCCAATGAGTTGTGTCCACGATTGGATGCATACAGGAATCGCTCACAATTGGAAATGTGAATATCGGCACACAGATTCCCATCGATATCGGAAGGTAATGTGGAGATATTTTGTGCGGCTTGCGGTGCAATATTTCCCGTCAAAAGATGTATTTCGTGCACTCCAATGAAGCTGGAGAGTTCATTCAATATAAACGCGAGCTTTTGGGTTTTGTGGATGGCTAGATGTCGTGGTCCCGATCCCAGATGACATTTCGCACACACATTCGCGTTATCGTTGTTGACATCTTCCAGTGTCTTTGCGGAAGCATTCAGCCGCAGATGATAGACGCAGTCATTCCCGAGATCTGCTCCATATACAAGCTCTTGTCCATTCTGCAACGATACCCAGGATGTACTGTGAAGATGAGAGGCCTCTTGTCGTTGCTTGTTGGTCGAGGTAAAAGCTGTGTATTCTTTGACCAAAGTTGCAGGTGATAAGAGTCCATTTTCGATAGGAAAGAGCGAAATACTTCCTCCTCCGTAGTTGGATACAGTCAGAAAGCGGTTGGATGCATTCAGCGATAGATGACAAGGGTAGCTGCCCAGCGTAGGAAGCGGTTCTTGGAGCTCAGTGAGCGTGAGAGCGGTCTCATCAAACTCAAATGCTCGAACAAAACCTGTTGTTTTTGACGATACAGAGAGGCGATTCGCGATAGAAGAATGAAGGGCTTCGCTACATTCATTGACCGCGTACAGAGTGATGGTTTTCCGGTCGATTTTCGATCGCGTAGCGATGAGAAAAGTTGGATTTATTCCGACGCTTTTAGCGACGTGAACAAGCTGCAAATGGGGTGTTTGGTCAGGTAGAAAGCGGTAGCAATAGATTCCTTCTCCTTTCCCGTCAACGTGAGGCTCTTTTTGCGTATAACTACCGACAAAAACCCAATAAAACGAGCGCGGAATTGGATACATTTTCGATAAAATGACAAACGTCCGTTCGGCATAATACCGGTAGAATCCCGGTTTACTGTACTTTTCGGCCTCTTAATGTGTCCATTGCGTCATCGGCGCCTGCGGCCATTAAGATCGCATCGTACCAGGAAATCGGCAGCAAACGGATCAGGAAAAACAAGTAGGGGTATAGCATGCCTCGCCATCCCCTCGCACACGAAATCAGAAGCGATTTCCCACCAGCCATTGCTTCAAAAATCGTCCTCGCAACTTGCTCCTCGTCCAGCATTGGAATCAGAAATCGAGACAGCTTTTTCTTCAGAGAATTGCCTTCAAATGCGCCCGCAAACATCCCCGTATTCACTGCGATCGGGCAAACCAGCAGAGTGCGAATATGATTGAGACCGTCATGTTTGAGCTCCAAACGCACTAGAACACGCCACAGGGTTAGCACAGATAGCCTCTCATGCATACAATAAACTTACAGCTCTCGTGAAGCCCGATGGATGCAGCTTTACTCGCGCAATAATCGCTCAATCTTGCAGCCGGAATGAGCCCCAGCTAAAGAATATAGTTAGACAGGATATACTATAGGACAGGTTATGCATACTCACAATGGACGAAACCGTGACAATCATTGCTTCGTTACATTGTTTGAGATACGGTAATGTATGTCGAAGAATCCAAAATTGACCCAAAACATTCACATCAAAAGTGCGTCGAATTTGCGTCGTTGTGAGGTTTTCCAGCTTGGATCCCGTCGCAATTCCTTCACAGATCTACTCAGTATCCATCAGTGTACCTTCCTCTCCACGTACCGGCGTTATTCACCACCACAGAGATCAAACGAGGCGCGATATCGGACTGAATTCGGCTCATGCATTTCCCCACAGCGCTACAAGACATATCAGCTCGATCCCACATCATCAAACACTCACTTTTCATCCGAAATGTCGCATTGATACGTGCGGATGGTCCCATTCTTCCCTGTATTCAAGCTCTTCTCCACGCGCTTCAATCCCTCCGCATCGATATCGAGGAGAATCAGTGTAACACCATCGATCTGATCCCATAATATACGCGCCAAACACCTCCCCAATCCATTCGCTGCGCCCGTAATGAGAACCACGTGTTCCTTTTGCGTTAATTCAAAGAAATTGACACGCGATCTCTTCCAGTAAATCGCACACAACGCGAGGAAGGCTAGTATTTCGATTGTGTAGGTAGAAAACATATAATATTATGGGGAAATTACCACAAAAACTCTTTTATCGATACATAAAGTGCGATATGAACAGCTGCTCACAAAAAAAGTGATTGGATCCGTCTGTTCTGCTGCTATGCGAGCAATCCACAAGATAGGACGATCAATGGTAGT
Source organism: Albugo laibachii (assembly GCA_902706625.1). Lineage (NCBI taxonomy): Eukaryota > Oomycota > Peronosporomycetes > Albuginales > Albuginaceae > Albugo > Albugo laibachii. Next base: position 78,914 of record CACSLJ010000028.1, on the reverse strand, counting down.
ACACCACGCCCAAACGCGCGTACAGCGCATAAAGAAACGGGAATAAACTCTTCAAATTCGCTGGAATTCGACTGCTTTAAATGCTGCGAACTGATGTTGGATACCGGCTTTAATACCGATTTCAATACCTGTTTTCTCGCGGTATTTACCGCGAGGACCGCGTTAATGAGCCCGTGCCCCACCGCGTTATTGGGATATTGTGACTCGGATATCGCTCCACAATCGTAACCAGAGCGCTTGAGGTCATCAGTAGTCACTGAGGTACGTAAAAGCTCAAAGAGTTGGGCGCTTGTAAGGCTAGGATTCGCACTAAGCGCCAATGCCGCCACACCTGCCACGTGAGGTGCAGCCATACTCGTGCCAGTTTGTGTCCCATACGCGTCATCTGCGAACGGAAGCGCCGAGTATATATCATCCCCAGGTGCTGATACATCCGGCTTTATATGGGAGTATCCATCTTCGCTGTTTGAGCCCGTAAGAAGTGTGCTGGGGCCTTTACCGCTGTACCATCCTACCGAGTCGTCCAGTGTGATGGCGCCGACTGAAATGACATTTTTGAAATCGCCGGGCGCCACTGTCGATTCACACGCTGGTCCATAATTCCCATTCGCAAATATCGGGAAAATATCGGCGTTGAGCCAAACCCGAATGATATTTTCCATGAAATCGGAGGAGAGGCTTCCTCCCCAGCTATTGTTTATAATGTGAGGCGCTTTCGAGCAATTGAAGGATTGAGAGTTTGAGGATGTAGGACAGGTCATAAACTGAGCACAGGCTAGTAAAGCCGATTCCGAGCAATCCGTAGGTGTGCAAGCTTTACAGGCGATCCATTGAGCGCCTGGGGCGACTCCGATACCGATTCCAACCATAGTTCCCACCGTGTGGGTCCCATGGCCTAGGTCGTCGTACGGGTCTTTCAAGCCATTGACTGCATCCATCCATCCATATTCTGCTCGATAGCTGTTTGAGAGAGCTGTGTGGGTCGCTCGTACGCCGGTATCGATGCTTCCTACGACGATATTTTGCCCGGTGACCCCGAGGTTCCAGGCCTTTTCAGCAGTGATTCGCTTGATTCCCCAGGCTTTTAGCGAGTCATTAGCGCTCTGATAAGGTTTGGAAGCGACCGGTTTGTTCATTGGAATAATTCGCTCCGGTCGGATTTCAATGACATTTGCAATAGTTGCGATTCGATGCAAAATATCGATCGAATCCGCGTGGAATGCAAGTTGATTCGTGAGCCAAAAGCTCTGCAATAAGGAGGTTTCCGACACATTGGCCGTAGAGAGTGTGATTGGATTGATATTCTCATTCAATAAAACTTTCACTTTTCGTTGGCGAGCAATTGCATGAGTACGAAGTCGTTGGACCACATTTTGAATTTTGGCCTCGCGGGAGGTCGAATGCGCTGACTGAAGAGCTGCTTGCTGGGATAGCGATTGCATCACCGGTCGAATTCCCGATTTGAATGTGATAATCACTTTAGAGACTCCATGCTCTTCCAGCTGGCGGTAGACATTGGGATGGATTTTTGAGGAAGCGATTGAGTAGACTGTGAGAAGCGCTACGAAGCGGATGGGAGGCATTTGATGCGCATAAAATATGTAAATGAAAGCCCAAAGAATTCGACCGCTCAGAGTCGAAACCGCTTGAGCTAAAAGAAGGAAAAAAGTGACAAAACAGAGCATTTCATTATCTGAATTAAAAAGCGAGGGTGTCCCTCAGATACTCAGACTATCTAATCGACTTTGAATTGAGACCGTTTAAAGGTATCCATTCCGTGTTTGCCTCCAGCGAGACCGATGATGTAGTCAAAGACAGAGACTGGAAAGCATCGAACGAGGTAGAGTATGTATGGATAAATGAGTCCTCTCCATCCATCAGCACATGAGATAAGAATATCGTCTCCTGCACTCATCGCCTCAATAATGCGATGTGCCACTTTTGTCACATGGAGGAGAGGACTTATAAATAGCGTGAGTTTCTTGGAGATAGTGTCGCCTTCGAAGGCACCAGCAAACATTCCAGTGTTGACACCCATCGGGCAGACCAGGAGCATTCTTATTGTATCATTTTGACGCAATTCCAAGCGCACTGGAGACAGAAAAGATTTTGAGGGAAGTTTTTTTGTGTGAGGATATTGGCGTACGGCTGTTGTGGAAGGCGATAAGCGCTGCTTTGGTGGCACAATAGTCGACGAGTCCAGCGCTGGGAACCATTCCTAGCTGAAAATGTGCTGTATTAGCGCGAGGGAAGGAGAAATTTTGGAAGACTTACGACGGAAGCGATGGTTACGATATGTGCCACTTTTGACATTTTCAATGAGGGAAGGATACATTGAAGTAGCCAGAATTGCGAGTAGACATTAACGTCAAAAATGCGACGTATTTGACAAGGAGTTAATGTTTGAAACCGACGGCCGATTACGATTCCTAAAAAATTAAGTTAGGATTGCGTGATGGTACGTACCAATACGCACTACGCACCTGCATTGTTTATAACAGCTGTGATCGATAACGATGCGACATCCTGTAAAATTTTATGACAACACGCTTGCACCGCTCTACCAAAAGATTTTTATAAGGCGATATTATACGATAGCGACTGTTACGTTACGCTTCATTTCCGAGATCACAAGGATACACTCGAACATCATGATTTTTTGCGTTTGGAAGCGAAGAGACAACGGCGTGTAACCCCTTCTCGTCAATGTCGATGAGAATCAGCGTTACGTGATGGAGCTGCTCCCATAATTTTAGCGACAATGATCGCCCTATCCCGTGTGCCGCTCCGGTGATCAGAATGACTTGATGAACCCTTTCCCATTCCTTGAGACGGTTATATCGCGTTTTGATACGATACAGCTTTGTAAAAGCGCAACAAACCGCGAGCGCAAGAGGGATCCAGTAACCATAATGGGAAAAACCTTGCATTTCGTGGATATTTCAGCCAATACGCATCAAGATATATCACTCCACTGAACACTTATACGGCAGACAAAAGCTTGGAGATTCTAACGGACTACTAGCAAAGTAGTACACAGTACCTAAGAGCCAACGCAATGAGTAAAGTAGAACCTTGAGGGTACGTTGTAAAATACGATTCAGGGACGAATGAAAATTCGACACTTTTTTATTAACCTAACGACGAACTTAGATTCCGAAACTAGAATCGCAGGTTCATTTTCTTGTTAAAATTAACGCTACATTCCAAACACTGTTACTATTGAATCAATATCGCATTAATGCCCAAATTACCATCATTCTCTTTCTATTGACAAGTCCGTGATAGCAGGATCGCTGAAATGTCGAACTATCAACCGAAACCGGCGAGGGAGTGGTCTATCGTTATTGCGGATGATCGAACCTTATAAACGCTCTGAATTAAAAGCCTTATTGCACCTGGCAGACCCTATACCACGCTTAAGTGCGCCCATCATAGCATACTTCTACAATGGTTTTATCGCTTGTTTCGTTAGTAAAAATCAGGAGCACAGTGGATAAAAATGTCAGCTGGTTTTAGATTCCCTCTTTGTGTCAATCATCTTTGTGCAGCGTGTAAGCCAACCCTTCTCATAAGCATATAAACTTGTAGAGGGGATGAGGGTTGTGGAAACGCTATCATCCTTTCCCACATTTGTACTGGCTTTTTCACCATTTGCAAACTTGAATCCTCAGACAACATACTAAACCGATCATTTAGGAAGCTTATCGAACAAAACCTCAAACACTGTCATAATGGCTGTTAAGATTGAAATTGCCCCCAGGAGACTGATTCCTTCGTATGCGTTATGTATCACATCAGGCGAATCAGATTCGCACTCTGAGTCAAATCGGTGTCGATACAAGACTGGGAAATGTAGCAATATGCGTTCACAGAAGAGAAATGGACAACCGCATCATCTTTGTCGCTATCATCGAGAAAAAGCGAATCGCATTCAGCGTAAATTCGATCGTCAGAAGCGAGAAAGTGGTCGGACACGGAAAATGGCGCAACGAGAGAGTCTCTATAACACCAGGAATGATGGTCCCCGTCTGTCTCATACAACTCCAGTCTCCTCAGATAAAACGTTGTTCTCAGATTCTGATTCGAGTCGATTCTCCAAGGACAGCGATGTCAGTATGCTAGGTGATATATGGAAGGATATACCAAAAGCTGTTGTGGATTTTTGTACCAGTTCTTCGAATGAAGGAGGGGAAACGACCAATGAGCATTTCTCGTACGATGAGTTAGTATTTCTTCGCTCAGCCATCATGGACTAGCAGTGTAGACTACCTCTGGAGAGAGTATCTATAACGTCGCAAAATTCGCTTGATGCGTGATATACAACTGATGCATTTGGCAACGCGGCACGCTCCGTATCAGATCGACAAAAGCAGTGTCTACAAATGATGATACAGTATTATAAATTGCATGTCAGCCGTCACGTGTGAATACGACGTTTTATTAATTTTAGCAGTGTTTTTTCATGATAGATGGAGTTGCACAGTAAGATGTAGTGAATTTGAATGCAGAGTGATTGTCATTGTACTCTGTAAACACTTGACCGACATTTGAGTAGCCTGACAGTGATAAAGTATCGAGACATTGGGGCTGCTCTCTTTTTCTTTGCAGCGTTCATCTCATGTTCGCTCACGCATCAGGGGAAGGGGAGGATTGTTTGCGGTTAAGCAACAATTCTTGTGTACCCTCACGGAGCGATGATTCTGCGCGTACCAACTTGACTCAAGAAGTGCCCCAATAGTGCTGTGGGACGGTGCCGAAACATATCAACGACACATCGCAAGTAGACCTCGTTCCCAGACGCTTCAATTGTTCGTACACGGCTTGTCACCGTTTTTGAAGGTGCGGTCGCAGCACCCAAACTGGGACAGTGGTCTCGATCGTGTTTATAATATAAAATTTCGAGTTGAATAAGCCATTCGACAGCTTGTTTGATAGTTTCTTTACATAAAGCTTCTGTATGTGCAATCTGCTTTGTGACAAGCAAATTTTCAGCGAGCTGCTGCACTTTTATAATAAACTCTTCATAAATCATCGCTTCACCCTCCCGCAACCCGCAGGCTGTGTGCACTGTGACCCACATCACGTCAAGCAGTGGCCATAATAATGAAAGATTGAAGTGCACAAGACGACACCGTTTCCAAGCACTCCAATCCACCAAGTATACCTTAGCCGAATGTATACCCACTATACGCACACAAGTAACCCTTGAAAGGAGTGTGTGTACTTCAGGTATACATATTTCCGGGTCGGAATGATGTACAAGCTTTCTTAGAAATCGCCATAGAAATCCAATCATTGGCAGCAATTTCGTCTCATGTATTGCAGTTGTGTTTGTGCTCCAAATTCCATTCCAAATGTGCGTGCAGAAAGACTGAATGGCTCCAAATACAGCCAATTCAGGCAGAAAGCGGTGCAAAAGCTGATTGCGATAATAATCGACCTCTAAAATGCGGGATGGCGGCATATCTGAGGGTGAAAATACGATTTTAGAGCCGTGAATGGGCACATCCAACATCGATACCGCTTGCTTGCATATTTCCTTGGATTTACCCGACAGGTGTTCTATTGAAACGTTTCGAAGGTCGAGCTCCATTAATAGCCAATTGAAATACGCTTCTAATATATCAAAATTCATAGAGGAACGTTTCCACAGCAAAATTGATGCGACGATACAAGTGCTCGTAACAGTGCAAAGTTCTTGTAACCGATATCCGATGATATTTGTGACGTTATAAACTCGATCTTGAGGTTGTAAAGATATACCCTCTCCAAAACGAACGTACGCGTGCCCACAACTCGTAGCGAATAGGTTCTTAACCGATCGGAGTAACTCATATAGACTCTCTTTCTGTTTTTTCTTCCCGAGTCGTTGATTCGCATACTCTTTCACTTCCAAAACGCGATCATAATCTAGGGAAATAGGTACAAGCCAAAGCGTTTTAGGCTTGTCCTGATCTCGCTCAAATCGAATGTAATCGTTGAGTAACGACAAAAAGCCTTTCTTGAGTGAACTCACTCGACCCACCCGAGAACGACCACCTTCGAGAAACACTTCGAGTGGATTATCATCGTCCATAAGTTCGTGAACATAAGCGGATAACACACATTTATAAAGAAGATCGTTGCCCCAACTTCGACGCATGAAGAAGCTTCCATTAGCACGCAGGAACGTTCCAATGATCGGCAGCTTCATATTGTCTCCGGCTGCGATACGAGGAATGGGAAGACCATGCGCAAAACAAAGATAACTGATTATCAAATAGTCTAAGTGCGTTTTGTGCGTCGGAATGTAAGCCATCCCAAATTGAGTCCCTTCTTTCTTCGCTTGAGCCAATAATGCATGAAGACGTTGAACTCCCTCGACGTCGACATGGATACCTTGGAATAAGATACGCCAAATTTTGGATAAAAGCCACCCAAAAATTCGAACAGCTGGTAAGCACAAGTTGGAATGTAATATTGCTAGCATCACTCGGATGGAGTGTGTATCACGGTTAAGGATCGATTGGGATGTTTGTAACCGGTTCAGTACGTTTCGACAATGTGTGGTGGAATGTAAAGGTAGTCGTCCTTGAAGGTTGTGATTGCTTCTGGAGCACATGCTGAAGGCGATATCGGTACAATTGCGATGGAAGAATGTATTTCTTCGTTTGAGGATAGTCTGCTTCGTCATGTGGTACCAATTACAGCGTTCTTGGACAGTTGCCAGGAGCCATGATTTATGCACAACATTCACGAAACGAGGTGGGCCACATTGAATACCTTGGTCGGTCAGAGTGTACTGAGAAATATTGCTGTTGGTAAGACTTGAGTCGGAAGCATGACGCGTTTCATTAGTAAATGAGGTTGGACACGCTAATGCTGGGCCTAGTCTTAATTGAGGTATAAACCATAAATTAGGATTAAATGAATACATTTCCAGATGATGGGCGGTAGTGTTCCGATTTCGATCATTTCGATCGGCTGCAACCGCAGTAGCAGTGATTCCATGTGTATTGGCAAGAAACAATGACTTTTTTGGTTTGGTTTGCTTTCTATTTGATTTTACACAGTCTTTCAGATGAGAATGTGTAGTTTTACTTTGCTTGGTGTCATCGTCGCTTTCGTGCGTTGATACCCGACCGATTGCTTCACTATCTCTCTGACCGCTTGACTGGTTAGGGCTATCAACGCTACGAAAGCGTCGGTATGTGACCGTACTCTTTGCAGTTATCTTGTCCCGGGATGAAGTACGGTCGCTATCAACGTACGTAGTCGAATTCTTCCCCACAATACTTTTGCTTATCATTTAGCACGCGAGGAGAGAGGCTAGCATTCGGATAAAAAAGGTGATAACCGTCCAATTAACGGTCGCCAAGACTTGTGTTGTGTATGAGACAGTTCGCCAGGACAATAAATGTTGCCAATACCACTCACGCCACGTGTGACTCCTAATCGAGAAAATACAGTGCTCCGATATGCTCCTATTATAGAAGCTACAGTAAAAAGATTGCAAAAGCTTATATTTCGTAGCAAACGGTGGATCTCTATGCATCGATATAATGTCTGAAAGGTGAAATCAATCGCGGCTTCCTTGATCGACCAGTTGCATGTTTGTATGTTTGAGTACACTTTGCCAATAATCCTGTGAGCACAATCGATCAAACAGAATATACAAACACACATCCATGCAGGCGATACGATGTCAAACATGCGAGCATCCCTCACGCAGCGAAATACCGTTTTGTGCGGCTTTCATCCCTTATTCCACTTGTAAGACTAAATTATCTTGGAACGTTTTGGTACGTTTGTGTACCATATGCGTACTTAACTCGCGCATAATGTATTTCAACAGGATAAAATTGCTCAGCAATCTTATATGCGGATAATCTCTGCATCTCCAACTTCCACCAAGTCGAACGATTCACTCTGTACGCAATCCATTCAACAGATACAGTGCGCTCGATACTTTAGCGTGTGTGAGTTGGGTACCTCTCAGCTTTTCTGCCGATCGGATTGTCAAAATGTAAGCGTATAATGTTACAAAGGTTATTATATGCTAATGATTATGTGCTTTCACAGTCATTAGAAGCTAATTGTACCTCCCATTGGAATTCTGCTCAACTAAACGCATCATTGGAGCATAATGTGTGTGGAAATGATACATATCATGTGGGTGGGATCGTATCTTCAGGAAAATGCTTCAAATTAGCATACAACGGCCCAGAACGAAGCGCTTGGGTGCTAGGATTTTCAATCGCTATTATCTTCTCGTTTCTCGCCAGGTACTCGAAATTACCATCATCTCAAAGCTCCATATAACGCTGTATGCTAGTGTGGGAATCAACTTACAAAAAAAAGCTCTGAAACAAAACGAACTTAGTGCCAACGAGCACGAACAAGAGCCTCTACCAGTGTATCGGCTACCACTCTGGGTCATTGGCTTTGTGTTGATCGTAGCAGGATCGATCTTAGACTTTGTCGCATTCGGTCTTGCACCTCAGAGTTTATTGGCACCGTTGGCCGCATTAACACTTGTGTGGAATATGGTACGTTAGTATTCGCTCTTGACCAGTTTTATTCTCAGAGTGTCGACTCAGATGCTGGCACCTTGTTTCAATAAAGAGAAACTCGAATGTAAAGATATCGTTGCAACACTTGTTATATTCGCGGGTGCGACGTTGGCAGTGGTATTCGCGTCACATACAACACCGTCTTATACCCTCACGATGCTTTTAGCACTTTACGAAAACGTTTTAACTTGTGAGTAGTATTATGGATTGCACTCAATTTTGCTTACTTACCTTTTCACAAGGTGGTTACTTTGCATTCGTGATCGTTTGTATCGTACTTCATTATGGAATGATTAAAGCGGTGGAAACGTGCAACCTCAATACTCGCCAACATCATTTCATTGAGTTTGGAACTCCTGCGTTCTGGACTCGAATACGTATGATCGGATACGCCGGGTGAGTTCGTTTCTCAATGTGCCTGCAAAGTATTTGAGTCATCTTACGCTCTTTCTAGTTTGGCTGGAACGCTGGGTGGCCAATCAGTACTCTTTGCGAAATCATGCGCCGAGTTACTCAAATCAAGTATGAGTGGGGACAGTCCCTTTAAACACTTTGAGACATACGCGTTCATTATTGCTTTATTTGTCTGTCTATTGTTCCAGGTATGTGCGTTTTACTAGTTATGGTGAAACGTTTCTGATATGCTTTTTCACAGGTCCACTTTCTGAATTGTGGTCTACTTCATTTTGATGCGTTATTGATGGTACCAGTGTACCAGGCGTACTGGATTGTGAGTAGTGTGTTGGGTGGCGCGATCTATTTCCAAGAAATTCGTAGTTTTTCAGTCGTTCAGGCGGCTTGTTTCGTTATTGGTATAACAACGACCATTGGAGGTGTTATTTTGTTATCACAACGCAAAATTGCACCCGCATCGACCCGGAAGAAACCTGGTACAACTCACCGTGAAAACCTCACTGTCAAAAGCAATTCTTCAAGTCACTCGATAGGTTCGGTCTCGAGCGACGGTCAGAGCCGAGTATTGCCTTTATCAGGAGTCGGAGAGGGCGATATCACGAGTGATAAAAATGAGGAAATGGATCAAGTGAGGTGCGAAGAGTGTTTAACAAAAGATACGGAGGATGAGGAAAGCAAAGAAAATGAGTGTGAGGACGATTTATCCTCGTCTGAAACGCATGATGCAAGTCGAGTCAGTCGTCAGGCGATTGAGAATTATTTCGATATGTCGGCTGGCACTTGTATCACAGAACTTTTGGACGGATTGGGTCTGTCGAGAGCGAGTCATGTTCCGTTGCATTTGTGTCGGCCTCAAGCTCGGATACCGCGAGGAACTGTCGATGATATTGAGGTTGGTATGCCAGCCTCAAGGAGTGATGTTGACGATCCGACTCCTAAAAGACGATCTATCACCTTTACAGTATTTCAACGAAGTAAACATCCCAGCAACCACTCTGAAGAGAAGCAACAAGATTCAAGTTGATGTATTTACACTAAAACGAGTTGAGTCATTATTGTGTATTAATTTTAAGAGTTGACTTTATGTGAGTTGATTACATGTTCTACAAGTGAGGGATTGAGGTTAAGCTGTGACACAGGAATATAGAATCTTGAAAGCTAATTTCGTGATGCTACCGGTGGCGAATTTACTAATCAAATGTATTTTCTTGATCACGTCTTCCAAACAGATACGCGCATCAGATCTTTATCCATTCGATGCGGGAAGATCGCCACGTTTGATAAAAGCCTATTCTTCGCTGTATTTTCTGATCATTGGGTGATAGCCCGAAACGCATGCAACACCTCGAGTGTGGAAACTATAAAAGATGAGTGGGAATCGGCACGGTGACTTCCTCCAGCATAAAGTCGCGCTAAAACCGATAAGTGCGACATGTTGAATACCTGTCGTCCTTTCGCTTACGTATGTAGCGCCTGCATCACGCACCTAAGCCTTCCCGTGCCACTACGCTCTAACCGCATGGAGTAAGTATATAATTTTTATTTTATTTGCAACTCATATGGTAATTTATTATATCGAATAACTGTTGTGTGATCAATCACGGTCACGGAAGAACAACGGATAAGTATCGATGTAATGCAAACATTCCGTCTGCTGTGAATTCATCTTTACGCTTGAGAATATCATCCAATTCCATAAGCAAAACATCGTCGACCTCCTCCTTTTCAAGAACCAACTTTCCATCATACGTGCATTCATATAGAGCGCCCCATATACTACCACGCTCGTCGGTATAATAAAATGTGTCAATATGTCGTAATGGCACACCCTTAATTCCCATTTCTTCGTATGATTCTCTCTCTGCAGCCATATAGACATCTTCACCATATTGTACGATTCCGCTTGTCACTGGATTCAGTAGTCCTGCACTAAAGTCCTTCTGCATCGACCGCCGTTGCACATAATACTCACCACTACACACACGTTAGCGTTGTGTTAAGTACCGATTGAAAGTAGTGAAATACCTTCTACTTCGAATAATGATGTACACCACACGGAACGGTAATCTGAATTCGCGCTACAATCGAGATAAGTTTACGTTACATAATTATAAGTTGGAAAACGTACAGAGACTGCGCGATCGGCTTTTCCAACGACTTCATTCCTCGAGTTAACAATACAAATCTATAAACTCGGTTAAGTGCATTTGTATGGTGTCAAGGTGTTGATAGAGCGAACCTGTTCATTGTTTGTCCAGGTCATCTTCCAAGTTGATGATGAAAGCACGTGCGAAATTGGATTATGCGCTTACCGAACGGCAGACATTTTGTGCATAGTACACATTGCAGATTGCGTCCTCGACATCTATATCATTTGATAAAAGCGTGATATTTGGACTGAACACGCAATATGTCCTGTAAGACTTATAACTAACTGCGAGAATTCATCAACATTTAAAATCGATCACCATACTATTCTACTGTACGAGTATCGTATTGAACCCCTTTGCACAAACGTGGTAATTACGATGTGCTTACTGGCGCTATTTTATAGGGAAGCATGATTCTCCCGTTGTTGAAAATTTCCTTTTTGTCTTTCCATAGGGTAGCGATTGGCGCTAAGTGCGGTGATCTATTTATAAGCTGGATAGCGGTAGAGTAACTCGTCAAGTGAGATAATAAGCGACCACTACCCCTAAAGATTATAAGGTCGCTGTGTTACATCTTTTAGCAAAGTTCACTAATAATACCTGTCGTTTCGATTAAGTTGGTGCCACAACACGACTTTTGTAAATACGTTTAAGTGTGCTTACATCCGCACAATCGTTCTAATTGTGCCGTCCAGCGAGGCTACTTGCTGAAAAGGACCGCGCACATGAAGTACAGGTCCAATAACTCCAACCGGAATTGACGTCAGAAATACAAATTTCGTATCTACAGAGCAAAGAGTATGAAGTCTCAATCCAAAGGCTGGAACCCTTATATAAGAAAGGGATCGTCGATCGACCGAGCTGCAGATATAAGCGTTTAAAGTAATGAAGAGTCATTCAACGCGCTGGGTAGTAGTGTGAAGTGATTTGGATCTGGAAGACCCAAGAATCCCAGGAGAAGAGCGTGGAGGAGCTCAGCTGACTCGATCATCTGCGATAACCGAGTGTCTCGTCTTCTGTGGTGCGGATGAGTGACAGCCGCGTCAGTATTGAATATGTACGAATACACAGTTGACAATCGGTTCTTGTCGCTTCTATTCGGCACTGGCGACTATGAATTCAGGATTTGAGGCGTAAGTATCAACTACGACATTGTCGACTAGTAGACATGGTGACGATAACACAAGCGAATCTATAGAATTTGTGAACTTTATAAAAGCTGACAAGAAAGAGTGACGATGGAATGAAACGCGCTTTGAGTATAATTCATGGAGGAGTTATAGACAGCGAACAGAGATAGTGGATGAAGTAACTTTTGTAGTTGAATGAACCCGAGCCAATATTGTTAGCGAATAATGAAATGTGCTTGCCTCTCTTCGATCGATCCAACATCATGCAGCTGATATTGCAAATTTCCCGCGTTAATAAGGAGAACTCGACGGCAGTGTTCGAAAGGGTGAGTTTACCACCCTCATTTTCATCTTCTCGCGTAATATATATCTCCGCGGATGGACGAGACGAGTCTGTGTCCGAGTAAGGTCATAGGGAGCTGGCGGTAGGGTGCTTGGTACACGGATGTCTACTGGCTCGCTAAAGTCAGCTGCAATTTGCGTGGCAGAGAAGAATACTATTCGACCAATTGTACGGAACAATCTCGAATAGAAGCATTCGGTCCAAGCAGCTCGTGTGCTTGCTCTGGGTACCCTTGGAAAACTTGTACCTTCGTGAAAAATGTCGATGCGCCCCTTCTTTCTCACTGCGTGTACTTGTGAACCACAAGACTGCAAGGCTTGCCACGTATCCTGTGTTCTGTAATTGTCTCCTCAACTTTTTATTTTCCAAATTGCTTCATCAGTAACAAGTCGACATTCAATAAATATTAAGAAGATGGGACTTATTTGGCAACTCATTACCATGCTCACGGTGGCTTTCAAAGTGACGACCTGCCTCACAACCTCACTCGAAGCTCAAGGTTCTTTGCAAGGTGAAGTCTCAAGCACTCCTGTGCCGCGCTCTCTTGGATCCAGGTAACTAGGATGCTGTCAGTCGAAGGGGACAGCGAAAGTTAAACTCAAGGGGTATGGTCCTTTTCCACCATTCAACCCACGAAGTCGTACAAGATAATAATTCCTCAATACATTACGATTACTCCATTCATTTGTACTTAACTGCTAGATCTCCTTCACTCTCTCGGCCGTTGATAGACGTCTTCAACCCGTCACAGATTGACAGAGTGCGGTTGCATAAGTACCCTTCTTTCTTGATCACCCTTGTCATGTGATAACAAGACCTATACAGTTGACTTTTCTCGTTAAAGCCATGCACAAGCTAGTCCCTGAGCTCCGAATTTTATTTTATTAGGCACTGTATTTATCGACCAGCAATCTTACTATCTTGTTTACCCAATACGCGAGAGAGAGCGTTATGTTGTGAGCCATCACATCCATAGACTTGAATGCATAGCACACCCTTATAATACAGCCTCTATGACTACATTTTACAGTTGTCCCCGCCTAACGAAATATAAAAAAAAAACTTAGATCCTACAATTTCAGAGTTATTAGTATATATGATTATATGATAATATGATAATATGCAGGCTAAGTAATTGACAGTGTTGCAATAAATACAGTATCACAAGGGCACTGTAAATTATCGCATTGGAAAGGATATTGGATTTAAACAATGTTTCAATAGGGGAAGACTGTATTCAAACGTAATTTACCATTTTCGTTCGTACGGATCATGGTTTCTTGCTACTGTAATTAGAGAGGTATTCATTATGATAAATCAGCAAGAGCAACTCGCGAACGACTGAAGATCTGATTATTGAACCTAATAATTTGAATCTACAGTAATGGCGCAGATTTCTCCCGTTCTTCTCGATTCTAATGCTTTCACGTACGCGTTAGGTAACCCACTTGGTATGCAAAGCCTTGATCTCATTGGTTCTTGCAACGATGGTCAATGTATGTTTGGTTTTTCTCTAATGAGACCAGTTCTGCGTCTTCAGCCTTCTTCCATTCGACATGCTTTCATGTCTTAATTGCTTGATTATACATCATCGGGTCTTGGCTTAATCCCTGCTCACACAATTCTCGAGCTGGAGTCTTCTTTTCTTGGTTTCTGGTAATCATTTTTGCCTATTTCGTCCTTTGATTTAACGTCGATTTTGGTACCACCGATATCTATGGCATCGGGATCCTCCTGAGCTGCACACTCATAATGTGATGAGTTATTATCTCCCATTATCACTTGGGTAAATGAACTTGTTACCATTTGATTTGATCACATATACCAATTACTACGCTTTTTTTGCTTCGTTTTGCGAGTATGTTTTTCCCGATTCGCATCCGAGTTGCACAAGTTCGACCAAAGGTTAAGGCTTTGGCAAAACTTGTCTTTTTCTAAATCAAAACCTTCAAAGGGGACTGCCCTCTTTGATTTGCTCTCATCGCAATTCGATTGAGAATGGCAGATCGCTTTCGAATACAAAATAGTCTCAGAGAGATAGCCGTATGAACTCACCAAGGGGTCGAATTGGCGGGCTATGTGCAGTAGTTTGACGGGTCTGATTGCCCCTCAAGACCGACGCGCTAACAGATATCTCAGTTCCCGTAATTGAAATACGTGCGGTCAATATTTTAAGCTCATGGTCGAACACACGCATTTTATTGCATGAAATTACCACCACAGAAGAAGATAAAACGGAGGATTCCGTCAATCAAAAGCACGTTGAAAACGAGTACGTCTGACAAGAGCTACAAACGTTTACTGAAATTGTGGTGTGTAATTGAAACACGGACACCATATGGCTTTTAGTATGCTTTACTACGCCCTTTAAGGTTTAGCACTGCAACGCACGCTTATCCATCGAAGCAATGAGTCGTGCGAGAAAGAAAGAAGGCATATTATCCCATGCGCGTGAGATTGTTTCTTTGAGATCTCCTTTGTTGTAGTAGCAACATCCGTTGGCGTACACCTGATTCACCATGTGTCCCCACACAATTTCAATCGGGTTTAGGTCAAGCGAGCGCAATGGCCATGTGATCACTCCGACACTATTCTCTACGAAAAAAGCCAAGCCCGGGTGGTCAACGACGTTGGTTGCTGGTATCATCCAGAGGTAACTGCCAATTTTCTCCAGCAATGCCCTCCGCTGACGACAGTAGTGCAGTCGATAGCGTCCGTGTTTACTTCACACTGTCTTGGCGTCCGTCGAGGAACACAAGCCGCGTCTTTTCGGTTGCGCAAAAGCCACCCCAAATCATCACCGAGACTCGGCCGGACTGGGCTTCAAGGTTGTTCTTGGAGCCTTGCGAAGGTCATGCCAGTAGAATTTCCACCCACCTGGTCCATCCAGCTTCCATTTTTTTCGTCCGTAAAGACAATGCTTTTCCACTACGTGTTCGCTCCAAGCATAGAGTATGCCCACTTGAATCTCTCTTTCATATGGCGCTTCGTCATCCACGGCGACGAGACTTGCTTCTCGTAGCTGAAAAATGGCGAGTTTCTCAGTAGTTGTTGAGCGCGGTTAACACCAACTGGAATCTCAAGATCCTCACAAAGTTGTCGCGTGCCCTTATCACCGCTGCTTTCCTCACGGATTAGTCGACGAAGTGCAGTCGGGCTCATTTTTGGCTTTCGCCCACAATGACTTTATCTATTGTACTCGTTCGGGTTGCGACACTCGACGTCCTTACTTCGATTAACTGTGGCAGCAATTGCACTCCCGCTCATTCCTGTGCTTGCATACGCACTGATTTCGATCTACTCATTGCCAGAGAGCATGCTTCTGCGCGGCATCGCAGAAAATGAAAAGTGAAGAATGTACTATACAAAAATTTGCCGAAACTCGTGTCCGTAATTCAATTACACACCACATTTTCGGCAAATTTTTGTACCTCTTGCTAGAATCACTCGGTTTCAACGTGACTTTGATTGACGGAATTCTCCGTTTTAGCTTCTTCAATAGTGGTTATTTCATGCAATAAAATGCGTTCATTCGGCCAGGAGCTAAAAATATTGAGCGTACGTATTTCAATTACCGGCACTTCATTACAAATTGTACTAAATTTATGACGGTCCTATGCATTAGTTCTGTTTTCTATTCGAAGCAATTTTCTACCTCGCTGATTGTCTTCGTACTCTGAGTTTTTTTGCAAAAAAAGATCGAGATTCCTGTATTCTCACCCACCACCGGTGTGCAATACATGTATCTTGCAGTCGAATCTATTCTTAAATACAATTAAAAAGGCTGGAACTTCTTCAGCCTTCGTTTTCGCCAGGGATGTGCGACATTATTTCGAACTATAGACGCTAAAGTTGACGAGATATCTGTTACCGCGTCGGTCTTGAGGGGCAATCAGACCCGTCAAACTACTGCACATAGCCCGCCAATTCGACCCCTTGGTGAGTTCATACGGCTATCTCTCTGAGATCGTTTTTCTTTGTTTGCTTTATTTCCACAAAAGTAACTCATTTCGGTCGCCGTGGTCCTCATTCTCGATGCCTGAGTTCTAGCTACTAGATTCGTTGCTATGATGATCAAATCGATGATGGAATTGAGACAGGCTTTTCGATTTGAATTTTTGTTCGTTGCCCGACTCTATTTTATCCAGTATATCCATAATACTGGATTGTAACAGGCCGTCCTGTTACATGGTTATGCATCTTACGGTAGTTGCATGCTTTTGCCATTTACATTTGTAGGACAACTTTATTATTAGGTTATAGGGCTTTTATAGCCAATCACAAAATCGATAAAATTGGTTGGCTCTCGCAGGGAGTCATCTAATAATACACTTTTGTTTTGGCCTTATCTTCTACGAATTCCTCACGCTTGTGCATCGCTAATAACTACGCGGGTTTCAGTCCCGTTACATGGATGGTATTCTCCGACTTTGAACCCTCCGCAAATTGCACGTCTAGGAGTGTGATATTCCTGAATGAACTGTTGCCTTTGCACAGACATTGGTTTTTCGTATCCACGTCATTTTCATTTTTTTTCCATTGGAAAGAATAAATGGACAGATGCAATCCTTCCATTTCCAAGCATCTTCAAATCCGTTAAGCGATGCCTGCTGGAACTACTGTCTAACTCCATGCATTTTCGAAAAGTGTGGCTCGAACCCGCGATTTTCAACTCCTAGAACATGATTTTCAGTGTCTTCTTTCGCCTTTTTTCACAATACGATTTGAAATGTCCCAGCAAAACATTTCAACCGTCTCGCAACATAATCAGCCGCATATAGTTTCGCGAAAAAAATTACGATCACCTTAAATGACATCGTAGGGGACGTCTCGAGAAGAATCCATCAGTTATCTTGGCGCAAGCGACGTAACTACACCGATTTGCTGGAGTGCGTATCCAAGGTTCCTCCCCAGAAGCGCATGCGGATTCCCTTTCTCGCCGCTGATGTTGGTGTTTCGACGTTTGGGATCGAAGGAAGCTTGAAGAGGCACAGCAATATGATCAAACCACTTTGGACACCTTCAAATATGATGCAGAGGTTGCGTTTTGCGCTCGCGTTTATCCAGCTGAGTAATAAAGAGCTCAAATTTGACAGCATGATGCAGGTCGTCCACGTGGACACAAAATGGTGTAACGAGGCCGTGGAATAAAAGCGTTCTACCGAATACCTGGCGAAACACCTCCTTTTCGGGGCCGGAAAAGCAATTGCTTTTTGAGCAAAACGATTTCTCGCTAATAATTTCACGGCAAAGTGGGTGTGTCATTTTCCTTCACAAATTAATACCTCTCAACTAATTATACGCTCTACTTCAGCTAACAGGTACGACGCAGCTACCACAAAAATGCCACTTTGATGGGAAGCTCGGTCTGGCCTGCATATAAGAGTACGAAGCTGTTACAGCGAGCAAGAACTGCCTGCAAGGTTTACACTCGTGTTGAAAATTGCGTATATCAACCGACAAATTTACAAATATTTTTTTGAAGCGTTTTATTACAGCAATCAAGACTCGCTGGCGCGCTCGGAACAATTCCTTACCCATTTACAGCAAGCAAAATAACGCCAACCTTCACCTGCTCCTCAACAATACTGATATCTGGGCTTCCGGACAAACTGGTGTCTGTAACAGTCGATTGAGGCTGGGCAGTAAGCGACAAAGATGACCTGGTATCCAAATTACCGGACTCGTCAATGAGAAAATGAATAAAGTAATTGTTTGCGTAGAGCGTGGCAGCAGTACACATAAGATATAATTCAATAAAAGCCAAAGACTTGGCTACTCGAGTCAAATCATGTACCATTGTCGGCACTGACTTCCACCACGACATCGTTTTCTTGAACATTACATTCCGCTTTTGTTATTGCTTTTCCACCAACATGGTGACTCCATCGCGTTGAAGTGTAACGTCCTCCAAGATTGTAAGTAGCCAACACTCGACTGATGAGAAGAAAATGTGCAGCTTGCTCTAATTAATGATCATTCTCTTCCATAACGCGAGAAGTACTCGAATCATGGTGGTGGGATGATGGAATACTGCTCGAATATTTTGTCCAGATTTGCACTGAATTGGACAAGTCTGCGCAGCTGTAAGATCTTGAGCATCGACTTGGATCAGCTTTTCCGGTCAGAGAGGCTGCAAAGAGTTTCTGGAATCAGCTTCCATGAGTTCCCCACCCTTGCCAACTCTTGTTGGTTGCTTCGCTTTTGCGACCTCCGTGTGGCAGTGATGGGAGAAATGTGCCGCCTTCTTTGAAGTTGCCCCCACTTTTGAAATCCGCATTGCAAGAAAATGATCTGAATATGTTTGCCATTTACCGGTTTGGCAACCACGGCCACTTTTCAAATTCCACCTCCGTAAACCAGGTAGGATACTAGGTCGTGCTTTAGAATCCATTTCTTTGAAATGGTACCACTCGGTGGCGTTTTTCCCCTGAGCGAGCCGACTGCAAAGTTTCATCACCATGCGGTGGTGTCGCTGGAGTTGAATTTACTTCAGGTTGTAGAAGTGGATGGGATGGTTTTTTAGGGCTAGGAGAACCTGTTGGTGAGATGCTTTTCTGGGAGATAAACTTTAGGGAGATTGAATCCGAGGTTTTAGGTGCAACTCTTTCCACAACAAGTTTATCTAGGCCTTTTACTGGTACTACCGCCTTATTTCTTCACCCCCGGTGGCTTTCTGATGATCTTTACTGGTTTTACGTTGCATGTGGCTCCTGTCGCGGAGCTCAATTCCAGAAAGTACCCAGAGCCAGTCGGGTTGAGAGAAGCGGGACGCTGCGCATTTTGATGCTTGATCCAAAGCCGACATTATCGGATGACCTTTTTGGCCTTCCAGTGAGTATGTGGGACTGCCAAACACAAATTCTGAAAACACGTCGTACGACCATCTCTGAAGGAGTTTGTCAATGTTGCTACTCTCTGTAGGCCTCTGATTACATCACATTGACCAAAACCTGGTCGCTCCGTTGCAACGCTTGACCGGTCTCCGAAATTATAGGAAATATGGACTTCGGTATTCGAAGATTCTTCATGCTCCAGTTTTGCAGCCAAGACCGACCAATCCGGGTGTCCTCCATCTGCGTAC
Source organism: Albugo laibachii (assembly GCA_902706625.1). Taxonomy (NCBI): domain Eukaryota; phylum Oomycota; class Peronosporomycetes; order Albuginales; family Albuginaceae; genus Albugo; species Albugo laibachii. The sequence continues at coordinate 59,238 of CACSLJ010000028.1, read as the reverse complement.
GCTTGAATAATAGCCTCGATGTCCGAGGCTTTAGGCTTTGGAAGCTCGACGCGATCTTGCCCTTTTTCTCGTGCCTTGTCCTTACGCAAGGACTCTTACGACTTAAACAAGTCAACAAAAGTCGGATATTTGAGTTCGTCCACATCTACACTGGCTTTTTTACGTCTCTGCGACGAAGCAGTGCTGTTTTAATATGCACCACCAGTACCACTCTGTGACGGATCAAAAGGATTGTGAAAATAACCACCTGTAGCACTCTGTACCATCACACTGGGAGTGGGGGTGATTTTTACACCATCACACGGGGTTGATGAAGCATCAAAAAGCATGCAATTTAGAACTGTGTCACGTCATCAGAGAAAAAAAATCTGGGCAGTGGCTGGTTGAAAAGTGTCGACAGAAATCGTTAAAAAAGCTGAAAATGTTGTTTCATGTTGAAGCGCGGCTATCTTTGGAGGGAAATTGTGAACTGTATTTATTAGAGTTAGCTAACGTTTTCCTGGTAACCCTTCTAAAGGTGGTCTTCTGGGATTCACCACTACTTTGAGAAGCCAGTTATAGAGCGGTTCAAGTAGCCGTGTAGCGGTGTTGCTTCAACACTCCCACTCACTACTACAGCACATAGGCAATGCCTGGTCGGGTACAAGTCGTGATTTACATCAGACACCCGATCTAGGAACGGTGTTCTTGAATTCGTTTCAGCACATTCCTCCACCCTAGCTGATGACGGCAATTTTCTAGCTTCTTGTTGGCAGCGCTTAGGTTCTCTTAAATCTTTGCCTTGTGCTAGTTGGAGCGTTCCACCACGTCATCGATGTACCATGTTTGCTTGATCATTAGCGTTCAGAAGTATTTGTCGCGATCAATTTTTATTCCCAAAATAGATTTCGCCACGCCCAAATTCTTCATCTTGAAGGCTTTTTTTAGTGTCTCCTTGACTCCATGAATCTTATCGCTCGTCTTTCCAGCAATAATCATGTCTTTCACGTACAGGCATACGTATACGAAACTATTTCAGGTACGCTTCAAATAGGCATATTGAACCGCACCACAGCATTTGAAAATGTTCGAAAAGAATTCACTGCGAATAGTCTATTTCCATGCGCTTGCTGCCTGCTTCAAATCGTATATCGCCTTTTCCTGCTTGCACACAATACCCTTAGCGTTTCTCACACCGAATGAAAAATTCATTAGACCTGCTCCACCAGGTCACTGTTCAGGAACACTGTATACGCGTCTAATTGCTCCATCACGTAGCCGTATGCCGCAAACACAGCTAATACAATTCGAATTAAATTCATGTTTTCTACTGGTGAGTATGTTTCAAAGAATTCTACTTCAAAGTTCTGCATGGAACCTTGAGCAACAACCCAAGCTTTATATCGGATCTCTTGACCGTCCTCGTTACGCTTCTTTTCAATCACCCAAAATTACCAAATCATACGTGAAGCAGTTCTACTTGAAACGAGTTTCCAAGTATGGTATTGCTCATTCGAGCTGAGATCGGCGTTCATAGCTTGAAGCCATTCAACTGATTCATTAATTAATATAGCTTCTGCATAAGTGCTTCGGGTGTCCAGACCACTGTCAATGCTCGCAGCATATACCAATACTGCTTCAGAAAGCAATCAATCTCCGTCAGTTCTGGCCGCTTCGAAGCTGGAAGGCCGTTTCTTCCTTCTGAATGCTGTTCCCCATCAGCATCCAAACAGTCTATCATGGACAGGTTCCTCGGCAGAATCCATGGGCTTATCCGTAACCGTCTCGCGTTGTTCAGGTGGGGAAGCGTTTCCACCGTCACGTTGCTTAGTTGCATGGGTGGCCGTTCCAATATGTGGTGACTGCGTGTCATATATACCTCCCGCTCATTTGGAGTTACTGATCGTGATATCTTGACCTCGAAATCGTCCAAGTCAAATAATGGGGATCTTTTGATCTTCACTGAGTATCCAGGAAACATACAGTGAAAACGCTTTGGTCCGAGCTTCGTCCTCTTCAAACCGTCAATGTGAGCATATCCCTGCGAGCCAAACATGCGAAGATGTTCCATACGGGGCTTCAGCTTTAAACCCAGCTCATACGGTCTAAATTCCGCGTGCGACGTGTTACTTGTCCGGCTGATTAGCTTTTATTTAAATAATAAAAATGGATATAAATTTTGGTGACCATTGTTTTAGAACCCTACCGTCTGGAACGCAGACTTCGTATTAATTTAGTTACCCCGGTAGTCCATGCCCTAAACGATGAGTGCTTAGATTTTTGCATTTTTCGTTTTTGTGGAGAACAAATCGAATCTAATATACAAACACCTTTTGAAAAAATTCCTAAAATAATAGAACGCATACGAGCAACTTGGAGTTTTTTATTTGATACTTTAACTATGAATATGTTAGGGGCCGTTTAACTCTATGGAATACATTTTAACATAGAAATCCTTAGATTAACGGTGATCTCAGCTGTGCTCACAGCTTCTGCCCACCACTCCGTCGACACACCCTTGTACTGTAGCATGCTTCTTGCCTTCTCCATGATACTGCGATTCATGCGTTCTGCTACTCCATTCTGCTGGGGTCTAGCCCAAAATATCATTCAGCAATACTTGGACTCCCTGATTTGGAGCGATTTTCAACACTCGCTCAGAAACCTACTGTGCAAAAGCTTCAGTATCCGTTAAACCCATTATAACTTGTTTTCCCGTATAAAGTCCATCTGGTATTACTACCGTAAAATAATCACGACTGCTCTCATGTATAGATGTTTACCAGTAGAAACCAAAGCAATCCAGGAAAAATGGCATCTTGACCCATCGAGACTTGCGAGAGCCACTTCCAAATGTGGCATTGGCCAAGCCATGAAAATGGTCAATGCGCTCACTGAATAAGATCCACCGTCTTTCGATATCTTCCAACTTCCTTCTTTTGAACAATTTGAGGTGCTCTTACCCCATCGTGAGTCGGGATTTCGATACGTCAAATTATGTTTTACCCGACTGTATATATATCTTCAATTAATCTCAGTGCAACGGCGGACAACGTCTGGATCTTGGCATCACCGGCTCCTTCCCTTCCTTCAGCTGCACCTTGAGGTAATGGGCTATTACCGGGGTCCGCTTGAACTCCACCCTGAAAATGTCATGATACCGGCAACGTAATGACGTCACTCGAGATACTTTTTCGTCTCTGCTCCCTTTTCTCTTGCTTCCACGACGTCTTTTTGGGCCTCAGCCTTGATTACCTCCGGCGACATGGTATATACTTCTCTCTCATCGCTTTTCTCTGGCATATCACGCTTCATCGCATTTTTCCAGCAAACGACACGAAGGGTGCTGCCTTTAGCACTTTCTTCGATCCACGAAGTATCCCATATTTCTTTCTTTGTCCTGCTCCCGAAATAGCATCGGTGGAGTATCCCATTAGCTCCATGAAACATTGATCTATGACTAGAGTCAGTGACTTGTCATTTTCGTTTAACATCAACTTCAAATTTTTTCAGAAGAATAGTTCGCTTGACGTGATAAATTCTAAACAATACAACATAACCCGACGCTTTATACATATGGGTTTGTCCCCGATCGTATTTATCTGCATTGGTGTGCTGTATTGGCTAAGACGAACAGATTGATTTGTTTCCAAAGCGTCCACCAGTCCTGCGGGGCTGATCCTGCAGTCCGAGCCGGACTCCAGTGGGGTAAATACATTTTAAATACCATCCACAGTAGCAAAGAACTCCCTGTTTTCCATCACTAGAACAACTTTCTTCACATTTGGAGCTTCACGAATAATATCCTTCCCGATTGCTAATCGGTTGCTCAGGAGAGCTTCCGCTTCACCTGGTGCGCACCGTAGGCATCTTCTGACAGAATGTTCCGTACTTTGCTACGCTGCGTACCAATTTTGTAATACTGATGGGTTTTAACCCTCGGTGTGGAAGGTAAATGCGTATTTAGCTGTTGTCTCGTAGGTAAAGTTCGTAGGTACATTCCTTCTATTAATACAATTCTACTTTTACCCCTCAGAGAAAACAGCAGCCGTCCAGGAGCTGTGAGTGGACCAATGCTAAAAAAGTAAGAGCAGATCAAAGTTAACTTTACTTCAACTGTTCTAGGAGTTGAATGGAAAGCAACGAGTTCATCTATGCGGAGCTCGATGTTGTTGTGCCGGATGAGGAAGAGCAAAAGAGCACGGAGGGAGATGAGAAGATTAGATCCGTCGGGACCATTTTTCGGAGAATCGACGGACGATCGAGTACGACGGATTATTGATAACGTAGAAATGACAGACGTGCCTGGAGATAATCGTATCGCAAATGCTTCGCAGCTACGGAAACATCCGGTGTATAAAGGAGAAACGTCACGGGACAAGCGTGAGTTTATTGGAAAGTATCAAGAATAATACCATATCCTTCAAAGCAAGTAATGTATTGTAATGCGCCTAATACTTTTTGGCGAGCTCACGCTTATCCCGCTACATCTCTCCCGTGTAGATTGGATGCTTGGTTATGTGCGGTGCATTTGGAATGCTGTTATCTCCAGAAACATCCACCAAATCCACATTTCCCGTTAACCATGGCACCGACCTCTCTTTCAAGTTTCGACAAACGGTTCTGCGGGATCTAATCGTCTTCGTTCCAGCCGCGCCTTCCTCTCATCTGAATCCGGCGCGATAGCTTCAAACTCCCTGTACATGGGCTCGCGGGTCATTGTCCACAGTTGAACTAAAGTTAACTTTGATCTGTCTCTCAGTATCAACGCTACGAGTCACAGAGGGCTTCCGTGATGTGTAGGTGCTTGTTAGCGTTGATCACAAGCAAATAAAAGATTGTATTACACTCCCGGCCAAAAATAAAGTACACACCGATTACCACTATGTTTGGCTGTCAATCTCAGCGACCACTGCAAGTGAGAGCTGCTTTTTGGACAGGTTAGATCTAAGAGGGTGTTAAATAGGGTACATGTGTAATCGAGCTGGTTTTTGCAGTTTGAAGGGGGGTTCCTATACAAATGTCACAAATCGGCACCTGGCCAATAATATAAGACACCCCTCACCTATACAAAAAGAAAGATTGATTGAGACAGCCCCTACAGCTTGATTCCTCTTGTGACAGCTAGTGATGAGTAATAGAGACAGGTTAGAGTGAGTCTCCAATGATTTGTGGCTTTGAGGCATTCTGCAAGTAATGGGAAGGGGGAAAGAGCTTTCAAACGAAGAGCGAGGAAGAATCTGCGAACTTCGTGAGGCAGGACACTCCTTAAGCAACATCGCGTGACGGACCAAGCGCTCGCGTAAGTGTTTGCGTGCAGCACTGAAGATCCAGCAAGCCAAGAGTGGGAACGGACGAAAAGCTATTTTGACAAGCGGAGACGTACGGCACCTCGTGCGACCGGCAGTGACAAAAAACTTCACGGCCCCCAGTTGCTCGACAAGCTAGAGCTCACTTGATATCCTACGCACCATCCGTCGCGTCCGTTTTGATGTAGACTGGCTTGTCTATACTGAAATGTACTGCACCCTCCCTCTCACATTGGAGCACAAGAAAGCTCGGCAGCTCTGGGCTAAGAGCCACTTGATGATAGGAATGGATTGGGACACAGTAGTTTTCTCTGATGAGAAAGTTCAACCTCGACGGCCCCGATGGCTTCAAGAACTACTGGCGTGACCTGCGCTCCCCGCCTCGTGCGACCGTCCGCATGCAGAATGGTGGTTGATCGGTTATGTTTTGGGCCGCATTTAGTGCGAAGGGAAAGTCTGAGATGGCTATGCTCGCTGGGAGGCAGGCATATGAGCACTATGTCAACACACTTTGTGAGTTCTTGCTACTGTTTGCCCATTTGCACTACGGGACCGACTACACATTCCAGCAGGACAACGCATCAATCCACACATCGGGGTTAAAGCGGAATTATTTGACGAGCAGCAGGTGAAGGTGATGAAGTGGTCAGCACGCTCACCCGATTTAAATCCGATCGAAAACATGTGGTAGATCTTAGCAGCAAGAGTGTACGCCAACGGTAAACAGTACTACATTTTCAACGAGCTAACTTCGGCTATTTTGTCTGAGTGGGCAGCTATCGAATCGGATACCTTGCGCACTCTCGTTGACTCAATGCCTAAATGATGCATTGAAGTCTTCTAGTTGCGTGGGAACAAGACCCATTATTAAATAATAGAAGTCTTGTTGTCTCAATTAATCTTAATTTTTGTATGCAGTAGATGGGGGGGTGTCTTATATTTTTGGCCAGGTGCCGATTTGTGACATTTGTATGGAAGCCCCCCATCAAACTGCAAAACTAGCTCGATTACACGTGAACCCTCTTCAACACCATCTTTGATCTAACCTGTCCAAATAGCAGCTCTCAACTCGCAGTGGTTGCTGAGATTGACAGCGAAACTTAGGGGTAAATGGGGTGTACTTTATTTTTGGCCGGGAGTGTAGGCTCTGCAAGGATGGTCTGCGTTCTATGAATTCGCTTGTGGTGGCTGCAAAGACGGCTCCTATGTGATAGAGCATTTCAGCTTGCCTTTTACAAGGTAGCTATCCACGTGAGTTAAATTGACTAGATCCATTGCATGGCCTAATATACAATGCGATATTTGGTGTGCGAATAAGTAATTTATGTGGTATTCGCGTTCTTCGCTGCCAAATCATGGTTATTTTTCAACAAGGAGTACGTGAACGGGAAGAAGGAGCTGTTTCGAGGGACGAAAACACGCCTTTTCGACTATTTCAACATTATCGATCATCTTCCAGACACCAATTCACCCGTTGTCTTTGTCTTAACCGAAAACATCGAGTTCTTCGCACAGCGTACAATGTCGGATAGCGTCATCAGGCAGCAGAAAGCTCTTGCCTCGATAGAGCAAAGTCTGGGCTTATTTGATAGCGACAAATGGCGTCGAGTGCTAGGCCCTATCTTGGAGAATTGGACCAAGTGTAGGTGTAGCTTCAGAAGTGAATAGGGCGGTGGCGAGACAGGTTGTAATATGACCTTACAGATCCCTAACCAAGACAGTGAGAGCAAAATGAATACTGGTGTCTCAACTTGAACCTGTGGACGTATTTTCAGCTTTGGAAGACGCGTATGCAACAGATCTCGTGTCATAAATCCACTCTCCAACATGAGAAAAGAGGTATATAGGTCGAAGCGCAACAAAGTATTCTTCAAATCACCAAAACCCTCGGGTCATGCGCAGCCACCCACACCACAGCAGACGCTGAAATCCGTATAGGAATACAATCAGAGAAATACGAATTTTGTTTCGAATAGGGTGAGTCAGGGGAAACTCTGGTGGAAGCTCGTATCGATTCTGACGTGCAAATCGATCGTCAAACTTGGGTTACACTGATCAATGATAAGTAGGCTAACTCCTATTGTTGAGAACATTTGCAGACTGCGGTAATTGCCATTCGCCAGTTGCATTTCGCATAGAATCTTCGATCATTATCTCCTTCCACAAGATCTCTCTAGCCTTGTAGACTTCTTGCGCTCTCATCAATTCTGAATTGGCTCATTTACGGTTAAGCAACCCTGAGCCCATTGCGATGCTTACAATGTAGCGCTCCTTCAATACAATTGAGTGAAAGCGCCATTCGTTGCATTTATTTCAATTCAAGCAATCTCCAGTCTACGTTAAGCCCTTACTATAAGCTCACAGCGCTCGAATTCGCAATTTTGTAGCTGAAGTTTCATATAGACGCCAGCAGCTTTCACATATGATTCATCAGCGACCACAAATTATATAATCGTCGAATCGACTCTTTCTGACACGTTGCTTGCTTGGTATAAGTCCACTCAGAGTCAGTGATTCCTTAAGGAGCAAAACGTTCCATCTGTATTCCGTTGTCTGGAGTGTTATGCTTTCCATCAGAAGTCTGGGGACGCTCCAGGTCTACAATGTCGAGACCGACATGATCGGCGTCATCCGATACGATAACCACTAAGGCACCATCGCGCGAGACGTTATGATTCCATTGAGAGGAAACTTTGTGGCGCTAATTTTTTTCTGGTGAGAAGTAAGTTTTCTGTTCATAAGACCGCATGATCTCAACGTGTTTATGAGGTATATTCAGCTACCAAGGACAACGTACGATTAAGTGTCTCTTCCCACGCTTAAGTGCGCGGTAAATTCTTAGAATGAAGGAAATCATCGTCAACGGTGATGATTGGTGGGTCTGGAACATCGACCAATCGTAAAGCGACCAATACGTTTTTCGCGGGACGTTCATCTTCACATCGATTGATCGATACTAGTATTTGAAACAATGGCAATAGTTGATGTGAGATTTCAACATGAGATAAATCAAGACGTCGTTTCATTTGTCCACGAGTAAGGTTTTGACGGAATGGGCAGGAGTGATTGGTTCAGCAAGCTTTGTAGTGTTCAAACTATCGTAATTAGTCGTGTCGGAGACTTAGTTAAAGGCACCACAATGTGAAAATTTAAACGACACACACTTGAACTATATGGTGGTGTTCTACCATCATACGCGGATGTAAATACGGCTGTTGATACCCGTGCGATACTTCCATGACGGTATAAGATCTTCAAGTAGATATAGAGGATTTTGTAGAATACACTAAATCCTATCCATAGATGACCCAGTGATATCGATCGAAGGAAAGGAAACCTGTGTCGCCACCAACGAGGAAGCAAAGGTTGTTGAAATGTAGATGTGGTATTCATGCGCATTATAACGTGAGGTACACAAAAAAAGATCGTTGGAAGATATTCACGTGTATCCGGGTCAATTGGTCCATGTAGAGTACTGATAGAACAAGCATGAATCTACGTCGAGGTTTTTTTGGTAGCGTGGAAGCATTATCTGATACACAGTCTCGAGCGTTTAAGACTGGGTGACGTTTATGAATAACAGTGGGATGAAGAAATGTCTTGATGCATCATAGAAAGGAAAATTTCGGCTGTTTTGTGTGGTCATACACATGGAGAAAGTCATGATTATATATTGGGAACGCATTTCGTGATAATTGGAACAGGTGGAGGGATTCAGAGTGAATATGTAGGAGATGTTCTCTGCCGGGTAAGAAGGCGGGTGACTCTCAAATCTGAAGGGGAGCTGGTATGCCTTATGCGTTCATTGGATTATTGTTCTCGAAGTAGATTTTGAGAACTCTGTTTATAACATTTAGGGAGACTGGAAATTCGAGAAAGATCGAACAATTCCAGACGGAAATTTAGAATGTGATACATTGTTAAGACATTCCTACAGACGGCTCCAAATGAAAAGAGTGCGATGTATGAGCATGTTCGATAACTTCTATGTAAGGGTACCTGCTAGGTTCACTTTTTTTCGGGCGCACTTTTGCTACGTTTGGAGATTCTTGGGGCATGTGTCTTCCAGAAGATGACGCTTCCATCCTTTATTCCAGGAAGGAGTGATGCCTTCGTGATAGAGAGGACATCGGTTTGCTTGCCTTGAGTGTGGTCGAGGCGGACAGTCTTCAATAGTGATGTGTCTCTCGAAAAATTTGGATGTGATCGCTTCGCCACAACGCGGGCATTTTCGATGATTATTTTTTCGCACAAATTCCAATTGCGATCGTCGTTTAACGTCACTTGCTCAATAAGTTGATCACATTGTTTGCATCGTGTGAGCATCGCTCAAGATGCCCAAAAATGATGGTTCAATTCCCCGGAAGCAAGTGTGTCGGAATTATCACAAAATGGACAAGTGAGGTCGTTTCGGTTGATTGCTCGTCTTCATCTTCCTGGTCGCCTGGAATAGGTTAATTTGAATTGCTAGACTGTTATTCTAGCTATATCTCTGCATGTTTGGCTCCTTTGGCGACGTGAAAGGCGACATGGTATTTCTTCAAATAGCTTTCAACGTCATCGGCAACGATCTATAGCGCCTCTTTTAGCGAAACGTATCGTGAGAGGCAAAGTTGAACGTACCAGGTATAGCGCCACCATTATTTCCTTTACGAGCTCGCGTATATCGCATGTTGGCGCACATAGCAATTTGTATAATCGGAGAAAGCGGAAATATTCTCAATGGAATAATCTGATTCAAATTCTGATTCTTGACGTGTATTGTCAGTAATGTCAAAAGAACTTGACAGCATCCTTGTACAGCGATGCTTTTCTTGGTATGGCTGAGAAGATGCGAAGCTATAAACGCTAGGCCGACATTCTGGGCTGTATGGTTCGGGACACTTATAACCAGCACATTTTTCTTGGGCGGCCAAATTCGATTTCTGTAAAAATTTAGATTTTATTTCTTGATTGGTTAAAATGTTCTAATTTAAAAAGTTACATTTTTATTTGTTAAAAAACTCAGTGGCCATTCACTCCTACGATACAATCGCGCAACACTCAAGCAATGACACGGCCTTCCAAGCGAAGGAAAAGAATGCAGCATTTGACAGTTCTCTCAGCTCAAAAACGAAAAAAAAATGCTGATTGAACACGATAGCATTGTGAAGTGTACCGATGTCAATAATCATAGGGAGGAAGATAGTGGGAATAGCGACAACAGGGGGACTACTAACGAAGATAAGAATGACAGCTGGAACATAAACAACAGCGATTCGTCTGATATTGGAAGTGGTTACGAAACAAATGATGATGAGGGGGTAACCCACGGTGTTGCAGAAATTATTGAAAGGGACTTTAATGCTGCCCTATCTGCCCGCTACAACTTAGAAAATCCCACCAGGCCAGCACGCTGTATTGGCCAATCAAAACGCACCCAAAGACGAAAAAATGCGGCATTTAAACGTGCAGTCGTCGGTACCAAACCATTGACGGCATACATTATCAAGCAAATGGCTGAGCATGAACAAGAGGGAGAGGAAGATTCGCAGCAAGATGATTCCGCGGAAAGTAGTGACAGCAATGAGAATACTTCAAACTGGACTGATGCAAAACTATCTGCTTCAATAGAGAAGGTGAAGGCGATGAAAGAGAAGGGAAAGGCTTCTCAGGCGGCACAAAATCGAAATGACGCAGTAAAATCATATCTCTGTCTTGTTAAAGCCGGCTTTAAACGTGGAGAAGCAAGTAAGAATATAGCTGAAGGTGCTGGATGAGTAATTTACTTCGCGCGATCTATTTGTGCATGGGCAGCAATGTTTATGAATGATGGTCAATTGCCAATTTCTCTTTGGGGCAAGCATGCCAAACGTCTAAGTTACCTCAAAGATGAAGACTGCAATTTACGTCTCCAGCATTATCTGCGTAAAAACAAATTGAACCGATTTGTGACATTTGTATGGGAGCCCCCCTTCGAACTGCAAAAACCAGCTCGATTACACATGTACCCTATTCAACACCCTCTTAGATCTAATCTGTCCAAATAGCAGCTCTCAACTCGCAGTGGTCGCTGAGATTGACAGCAAAACATAGGGTTAAATGGGGTGTACTTTATTTTTGGCCGGGAGTGTAGGTTAAGTATACCTACCGTACTTACGCTAGCGTCTCCTACTTCGTACGGGACGCCAGGGATTTAGATCCCATCAGCCACACAATAAAGTCTTCTTGTGTGAGAGCTGATGCGACTTCGACACTGCGATTATTCTTTGTGCAATCCTACTTCAAAGGCACATCCGATGACGGAACTCCAATCGCAACCCACGGTGACTTTTTCCTTACATCTTATGTGAGGGCACAGAGGGAGAACTGAAAGAACTAGAAGATGCTACGTGGATGTTTCTATTATTGAGCTTGGTCTATTCAAGAGCAAACTGGAGAAAATCAAAGATGGTATGTCCCGAATCTGCTAATAGGAATCTGGCGACTCGAAAGAGATGCGCAATAATACCCTCGATCGTATCTCTTGTCTTTATGGTGAATAATCTGTCAATTGGATGTCGTCTTTCCTGATCCGAAAATTATGGCTCAATCGGCCATGTATGTGGCTTTGATGACGTCTTTTCCAAGTAGAGTAAAACCAATATTCATCAATGAGCACTGATAAGCGTAATAGAGAGTCGAGCAAATGAGCTCGCGATACAGGATCAGCTATTATGCTGTCTGATTTCCCATCCCAGTTAATGCGACCGAACGTTATGAGAACGGTGATAGGAGGCTAGCGTACTGCGACTATGGTGACTATGAAAATCGATGGCTACACAGTAGCGTTGAGTATCATGTTTCATGTCAGGTTGATCGCTAATGGAACAGCTATTACCAAGCTTCAAAATGGAAATTCAATCTATTACCATTATCGATCTCAGCGTTCAACTCACAAGACCTATGAGCCAGTTTAGGTATCACTGCCAGATCCCAAAATCAACTCAACTTCGTATATTACAATCGCACTACAAAGGGTGAATTGCTTTCTCCACCTACTCATGTCCAAGAAGATGGATGGTGCACTTTCATTCTCGACTCCAATCCAAACGGTCAAGTAGCACTTTTCATTCTCTGGAGATCATTCCCTCATGCGAGTAAAACGCTGCAGATTAATGAAAACTTGAGTATATATTACAGGATTAACTCCATGTACACTGAATCCTAAGACTTGAGCTTGCCTGTCACGCGATAGATTTTATAGTATAAAATGCGCTTCTCGCCCACAGTTCTGATTATTAGCAGGTAGGTATACAATCGGGTGATTTGCTGACCATGAATTGTATGATTACAAAAATGGATGTAAAGTTTTATATCATACCAGCTTCTGTCCCTTTCGAATTGTCTGCAGTAAATCATCTTCGAATAAATCTGTCATCTCAATTTTGACTGCTTCCTTCCTGTGCATAATGTCCGGCTCCATCTTCAACTCCCCCACAAATGCGTCAACCAAGGACGACGCTGACGGCAGAAGTGCATTCAATTGGTTCAAATCAGGCATTCCATGTCCACAATATCTTCTCCTTTCACCAAATGAGCTATTTGACCTGTTCAAAGTCGCAATTTCTGCAAGTCTGCACGACATTCTGGTCGGCCGATATTGGTCCGACTTGGCCAAGCATGTCGATCGTAACATCTCATCAAGCTCACCGCTCTCTAAAAGTTCCTCTGGTGATATATCGTTGAGAGACGCTAGTCCTCTAATGCTGCCCAAGCTCATTGAACTGGCCGAACTAGAGCGTAGCAAAAGCTCCGCTAAAATCTCTGCATCTTTCTGTTGTACTTCTTCGTTCGGATTCGACGACGTAATATCAAAAGTAGCTCCAAGATGTGCGTTTTGCTTTCTTTCAGGAGATTCTCTGTCTTGGTTGTCGGTATCTTTCGATACTTTCTTTGTTGTGGCTTTCTCAGACTTTCCTGCTCCTCGTAGGTTGTTCAAATTGATGCTTGATATGAGGCGTGGTCGACCGGGCTTGGCGATGTTTTTCACGTCCGGATTAAGCTGCTTCCATCGAGCTTTGATCGCATCATCAGTTCGTCCCTGAGCAAACGAGTGAGTAAATCGAGATACTGAAATGACTCATTTAAATACCGGTAAACGTTTTGCAATGTGAGTCCACCTATTCCCGATAGAGTCGTAAGAATTCTGAATGATTTCATCTTCTGCCGGTGTGAATGGTCTAGAAATGCAATGTGAGGGGTATATTCGATTCGTAAGAGGCTAGTACGCACGCTTTGATTATGCTTGGATCCAGATGATTCCTCCATCGTTCTCGACACTGTTTGGTTGTTCTTCCGGGTATTTCTGAGGCCACTTCTGTCCAGGAATGAGATCCTCGCCTGACCATCTTTTCCAGTACATAATCTTCATCACGGGACCAGTGTCCTTTCACGAGTCCAGGCTTTAATACTTTGCTCCACCGCTGTAAACATTGCGAATGATTTCGACCGGGAACATATAACGCAATGGTCTAGTGTAGATAGTGTAAGACACATTATACTAGTGCGATTGTGTAGAGTCCAACCTTCCAGTTGCGCTGGCCAATGGTTTCAATAGCATTTCGAAGTGCGTCGTCCTGATTGACAAAATCAGTAAAATGCAGCATTGATCGTAGCACGTAAAATCTCACTTGTTCAGACGTCCATCGGTTGCTAGTATTAGTAAGTGGAGCACCGTCCTCCGTCAAGTGTTGAATCTCCTCTTCATCATCTCGTTCGCGTTTACTGTGCAATTCACACTTAGTATGTCCAGCTCCCATGTCTTTATAACGTACCTGCTACTATCTGAGATCATGCTCATACGACCGATTGAGGGGAATAAATTAAGCAATTGGGTTTTGCTGTCAAATTGTGCTTGCAACAGTTGAAGTATTGCGTTCTCAAGCGATGTAGAAGAGAATAGTAAGCGGTTCACACGCAAGTTACGTCGGCAGGGAAAGAATGACAATACTTGGGGTTGTACCCCTACACTAGGTGACTCATGCTTATTATTATATGTAGTTATAATCAGTTCAGTCCGATAGCTCACCACAGGGGCTGTATGACGTGTTAAGGTGTTAAGGAGAGTCTTCGATTGTTTTGCGTCACTTCCAGAAACGAACATTTCAAGCAATTTTCTAACATGATAAATGAAATCACAAAGCGTAATGTAACGGGTCATTACGTTGTGGCGATGAATATTTCTATACAAAATCCAAGTTTGATTTCATTCCGTGATCTCCAATGCACAAAGAATGGTTCCTGATTGCGTGGATTTCAATGCATAAAGCAGCGTCGGAGAGTGCCGATGCGAATTGTAAAGTCGGAAGATGTTTCGTTTCTGGATCGATAATTCCGCGTGATTGTTCAAATCGACAGTGTCCACCTTGTGTGAAGAAAGTGATATTTGGCATCTCCAAATGTCATGAGCTGGATAACACGCATACATGTGCTTCGGGCTACACGTATTGCCCACAGCTGTCGGAATCATCGAGTACGTGCTCCTGATTTATATGTAGACTCGGAGTAATGATTGCATGCCACAGAGACAAATGGTACGCTCTTCTCAGTCGAAAATACGACGAACACAACCGCCAAAGTACCCGATGTAACTAGTAAAATAGAGGCAAATATGACTCAATCAACAGACATTTCGATAAAGCAAAAGCCAACTAATTTGACACTTCCTACCACAATAACTGAAATGCCCGAGGAAGCGAGCAAACCCGAGGAATTGAGAAAGCCCGATGAAGTGATTAAGAATGACACATCAACACCAACTGAGCCCGTTTCAGTAGCAACTAGTCCAAATCCCAACACTGGTATCATGCTTATGATCGCCGCTTTCGTAGGCGCTGTTATCGCATTGGTACTCGCTGGTGTCGCACGTTATTACTGGAAACATCTTCGTAGAGAGAAAGTGGACGATGAAAGAATGACTCGGTCGTATGAACTCAGCGAGAAGTACCATCCTTATCGCCAAGCTAAGGACACGAGCGTGTCATCCATGTTTGATCGCGATGTCTACTCATCACAGCGACACAGAGCAGAAAGCGCCACCGTACACGAGCACCCGAGACAGCAAAATGATGATACACTCGCCATCCAGTCTCCATTGCCACCGGCATATCGGCCCAGCGTGCCGTCGACTGAGTCAAAGCGGAAGGGAAGTACCGTATCCGTTGAATTTTAGGACCAATCGCGCTATTGGATCAAATTCGGAATATATGGAAACGGTATCTCATTCGTCGACGCGAAGAGCGCATGCGGATGTGATTGTAAGCTGAATGGCAATACTTTTACCGGATGCAGCACTTTCACAATGGTGATAGGGCGATGTCGCACTAGCAGGAAAATTGGTCAGCGCGGGTGAGATCATGCACCAAATCGATCGTGTGGGAGCATCTGCATGCACACATCTGAGCAATAAGATTTGCGTCACTGTCGCGATTGATACATTCAAGATGGAGCGGACGCTCTACCATGGCGATTTTGTACGGCTCGAAGCTGTTGTGAATCGCTCGGGGAAGTCGTCACTTGTCACACAGGCATATTGCTAGTATCCTTGATTCATGTTCGTGTTGACCTCACATCTGGGTGGACTAGGTCAGCGTCTATCGGCATGATCCGCAACTCAGAACTTCCAGCTTGCGTGTAATGCGATACTGACATTCGTTGCCATCGATAAGAATGGGCAGCCAACACATGGCCTTCCTGTGATTGCATATCCAGAGGAGCAAGTCATGCAAGCTTTTCAACACCACTGCAATCAACTTGACGAGAATTGGAAATTAGCGATCCAAAAAGTGAAGGAAATAATGCCAATCACTTTTGAAATCGTTCAGCGATTCAAACGTGAGCATCAGATACCTTGTAAACAGTCCATTCAGCGACAAATAGATATCCAGAGCACAGCTGCGGAATTGTGTGGTGGATTTCTGTATAAAGATGCGAATGCGATTCATCAAGTCTTTGGCGGCGTCATCATCAGCTGGATGGTACATTACGTTCTCATTACTGCAGAAGCAAAGCTAACATTATCATCAATAGGATCGAGCAGCAGTACAATGCGCTCGTAGGCTGACAAAGAATAGATACATGGCAACGACAGGTATCAGCCGCTTGCATTTCAAACTGCCCATCCGTGTCTCGGAAGAAATCATAGTGCAAGCACGCGTCTGCCATGTCAGGTAACATATCAGTTATTTGCATGGGATCCATTTGATGATGTGTTACACCACATAGAACTTTTGTCTTGGAGATTGAAGTGGCGGTGTACCGCTCTGTACCGTTTAAAGCTCCGCAACACTCTTACAGCGGGTACGCGCGCGCTATATTATACTCAGAGTGAGTATCACCAATCTTTATTCACGTACTTCTCAGTGATCAACGTGGACGAGATCAATGAGCCAGTACGAGTGCAGGCTCAAGTGTATGCGAAGGAAACGGATGAAGATGGATTTCGAGCAATACTTCAAGCGCTTCATTGGCAGATGCTTGAGAAAAACGATCAAATTTCACGAACTTTTCCGATGGTTCCCATTCGCTTTATGAGAAATGGTCAGACGCAATCGGAGCTTGCGAGTAATTTGTAATATGAACTTTTTTAAATAAACTATTCTCTCCAGAGATTCGGTTTGTAGAAAGCCTATACTTTGTTGCATGATGTTTTGATACCGGACTTTATCCAGCTTTTTTCCGTCGTCAACCCGATACGCATCAGGAGCGAAGCCATCAAATAGCGTCGAATCTTCCCAAATAGAATTGTGGCATACATTGCGTCTCATGGTTCTCGTGCGCACGAGAGAGGGTGGGGAAGGTTAGGGTGGAGAAAATATATGGGGATGAGACAGGTTATTGAGTAGTATCTGGCTCTCTGTCTACCATGCGATTTAAATAATTCGTCTGTCAGCGGGTAGAAACGCTACACGGTGTAGCTCTATAATTACTGTTAGGGATGTCACTAATACGAGTACACTCTCACTCCTGACAAGAGCAATTTTCAGTTAGCACGGTATAGGATCGTGCTATTGTACCGAGACCAAAAACGTGGCAGCATAGTTGTGGATTTACGTTTGAAGCATGCCGATTGGGATAGGTATGGTCCTCACACGCCTGGCGGATTCTTTGCAAGGTAAGAAAAAGCTCACAGCGGTCCCGCACACAAGAGCACCCGTCCATGCAGCGACCAATGTGTCTTCTTCCACCACTGCATCCGTCAGTAGAGCTAGTGTGTCTTCCCCGAAATCCGCTCCAATGCGACAGCGGTCCGAAAATGCGACGTGGAACGAGCGAAATAATAGCGTCCTTCTCACGAAAACGCTTTTGCGGCATTTGCAGTCAGTCACCGCGGCTTTATACACAAAATGCAATAGTGTCACCCTAGACCTACTGGACCGTACCTCTCTCATGTTGGTGCAACACGCACAGACTGTGCATCCATTTTCACTTTATACCGATAGCGAGGAGGCGCACAATTCGAGTACAGACAGTTCGACTGACAATGATGGTCAAGATCGCGATAAAAATCGCATTTTTCGGCAATCGCAACCTACAAATAAAGGGCGCACGACCTCTATGCCATTGGAAGAATTTCTTGGCTTACTGATGGTACTGATGTCGCAAGTCTTCCAATTTTACATGAGATCGCAAAATTGTTTGGAGGAAAGTGTTGGGTCACAGAATGAGACTCTCAAGACCGATCTAAGACAACAGGCGGATGACTTTGTTTCGGCAGCGCTTGGATTACGGTTCTCACTTAAATGCTCGGCTCAGAAAATAAGGAAGACGTTCCATTCCTCGGAATCTGACGAAGAGAATGATCAAGGTGAATCATATTCGCTCCAATGCGCTGCAATTCGGCTGATTAAAGTGATTTTGGAGCAATTTGAGTGGGAACTTTTATGCATCAAGGTGTCAACAGTGAATTGTGCCACACACGGAATGAGCTCAGCTAATAATTCAGGTGCCTCGCATGCCCAAAATGCCGACAAGGTCAACGTGGAGACGAAGAATACTGACGTTAACGATGGGAAGACAAAGAAGGACACGACATCGGATACCAAGATAGTTTCTCTGCATCGATCAAGAACGCATCGAAGGCGAGTCTCACGGGTGTCAATCAGCATCCCAGAACCAAAGAAAGCTGCCGATGAAACACAGCATACTACTTCAGATGCGCAAGTTCCGTCCTCGCGAGATGGTGAAGCAAGACGATCAGGTCGACTATACCGGAAGCAGTCATTTAGTCAACCGCATTCGACGAGAGCACGAGCCACCGCTTCTCCTAATCGAAAACGGTCAGGCTCGACTTCCCGACCGAGTAAGATCTCTATAGTGAAGATGAAGAAAAAATACAGCAAGGCGACTTCACGGTTCAACTGCGATCTATTGAATAGGTTTATGAACCTCCATGATAAGCTCTTATCGTATTTTGGTGAGGAGGTCATGAAACATTTTTTCAGCGTCAAGCTTACAGGATCGAAAGAAGGGCGACTGAATGACGTGAAACAAGATCTTTTCTTCACTCTCCTAGCATCAGGCTACCTTCGATTTCCATGGATTCGCACGGAAATCATTGAAAACCTACAAAATCAATTTGAAAAAGCAGAGCGAGATTCATATGTCGTGAAATACCGGAAGGCAGCAATGTCAAATCCTTCCACCAATCATAGCTCCAATTTTTTGCGAGATGTTTACTGGCAATGGCCAAAATTTTGCGCGCAGGCCTGTCATAATATTTTGAAACCAAACGTTCCGAATTCTTTTTGGAATCAAGATTCATGGCTAGAAACCGTATTTGGTAGGCATGATTTCTGCGCCTTATTTGGATCGACACTACTGAATCAAATCATGTCAATGGCGCACAAATTAGGTACAAAGCAACTGCAAACAGATTGTATCCCAGGGTATACTTGGATCTTTGAGCTTCTCAAGAAATCAACCAAGGAGATCTATGGCTCATTATTGTGCCAGCTAGAGCCCGTCATTTCTGACGATTCCGATTCGGAAGACCTTCATACAGCCCGGTACCAAAACATCATAAACAATCTGTTTACATCGGACCCATCACCTGCGTCATCAAGTCTCTCATCCTCTTCAACATCGATCCCAGCAACTTTATTTTATCATTTGTTTGAGCTGATGAAGTTATCGCCGTCTACTGTTCCTGACATTCTATTGACAATCCTCAGTCAAACAAATTACCAGTTGCCGTATCATGTTGTACTGTGCTTCAAGTTTCTGGAGCGTTTGCAATTTGATATTCCAACGTACTTTTCAATGCTAGAACCGGACACATCAAAGCAGCGATCTGGGTCGAAATTCGGCTTATTTGGATACATTTTCTCATGCCTATTAGATTCCGAGCATTTTGAAATACTGAAGATGACTGAGTTATTCTTACTCAAACATTTCAGTATGTTTCCGACTTCGATTCAGGATCAGATCGTCAAGATACTGGAAAAACAATGGCAGCGTCTATTTTTTCATTGGCATCGAGATGTACGCTATTGCTTCTTCCATATTTTGTTATACTTGGTGTACCCTGGGAATCGGATCGTGCTGAGTGCGCAATCGGATGAAATTATATTGGGAAGTGAGAAAGCTAGTCGCATTTTTGATTGTCCAGGCCTTATCCGAACGGATGACGAGTCAACAAAGCGCTGGAAACGACACTTTGAAGGACGAATCTATCAATCGGTTATGTACCATCAAATGTTATCTCGAGAAAGTCGACTATCCGACCCAAAATCAACTCGAGCAGCCGGTAGTGACCTCGATATCTCCACTGGTCCTACAAAGCTCGGCCGACGAATCTACGACTCGAGAAAGTCAAACTATCGATCAGCTATGAACGCGTTATCCAAGGAAGCCTCACGAAAAGAAGCGATTCCAGTGAAGAAACCCGCGAAAGTATCAACAATGAAGATCCCCGATTGGCTTGGCCGGGTTTCCAAAGTCTATCTCATGCGTTCGCTCGAAGAATATAACGTGATCGTAACGACGTATTATTCTTACGCAACGCACCATTCAATCTACCAATCGCTCCCGGTGCCCGAATTCGACACGAAATCATGAGCGCGTCAATGGTGCACCATCACGATCCCGTACCTCGCTTAGTTTTATCCGAAGGCTTGCCACCTTTTTTCAGGTATTAGTTCATAAATACATAAATGTTTGCAGTCTCATTAGCGTTATCAATATCAAAATTAGAAAGATCCGCAACCCACGCATGGCTTTTGCCGCGGACACACATGCACACTCACAAAGCAATCAGAAGCTTCCTGGTCGGCATCACATTGCGCCTGGAAACGGAGATTCTCAATTAGACCGAATTTCGAGCATCCAGCATCATCAATCGTGTCAAATTCATCGACCAGATCGTAATCCATCAACTCTTCCGCCGTACAAATCGCATCGTAGTCGCCAATACTTTCATCTTCCGTCACGTAGTCGAAATCCACGCCACAATCCACATCAAACAATCGATAAATTTCCATCGCTTGTGATTTCCGCTTCTGCAAATGCTTCTTTCGTAGTCGAGTCTCGATATTCGCTGCGTAATACTCGCGAAGAGCTTGGAGTCCATCCAGCGAAATACCGCCAAGAAATCCAGTATTCATGGCCAGACGTATGAGAATATCACAAGTGCATTCGTCACCATACAGCAGACGAGATTGTTCCGGCTTTAGCAATGCTCCGAGTGATTCGTGCGTGAACTTGAGAGTTGCGTACACTTCCATGGCATCTTCACATAGAAGAAGCTGGTGCTCACTCAGCTTTAGTAATGTCAGCGCCACTCGCAGCACGACATGACCACCTTCATATAGGAAGACATCCCAAATTCTCATGACCATTTCGAGAGGAAGCGTATTGATGAAGAGACACAGGAACCATTTCATCGCGAACGGACCGAATTCGACGCCAAGTTGTTGGAAATGAGCATATAAATTTGGAAGCTTTTGCTCGACAAGATCCGATAGAACAAGCTGCTCGACCCGAGAACCTCGCATGTTGCGTTCATGGAACTGAGGGATTAAATCTTCAACGATCACAGCCAGCACCCAAAACGTTTCCTCTTCGGCCAATTGCTGCAACAACATCGCAGCTAAAAAGTTCATGCTTTGGCAGTACCCCACGCATGGATTCCGTAGACTGTATGCTTGGAGAATGCGACGCAATTCGGACATCGGATTACTTGCACGATCAGAGCTCTTCTCAGCGTTCAACTCCATCGCAAATGTTCGAGGAAGATCTTTCTCAATTTCCATCACAACTCGAGGACTCAGCCATAATTGAGATCGTTCGACTAGTTCTCCGTACGAATCAGCCGCGGAAGCCTTCTTTTGCTCAGCCAAAGTACATTTCCACCAAATTGTACCTCTCCTGGCGATTGGAATTCCAGCGCGTAGCATGAGCTTTCGCTGTCGAGACCAACTGGAATCATTCGTCACATGCAGAAACGTCGACAGCATCGACTTCCACGAAGGTGTCTGCGTCCGCATGTGTACTCCTTCATTTTCCGAGTCGCCCAGCGATTTCTTTTGGTTCTCCTGACAATCAAGACAATAGGATTCTCGCGAAAAAGACGGCTGATTTACTCTCCAAAGCGGAAGAAAAGGTTTAGTATGGAATTCTGTATACTCTTCCCATTTTACTATCCATTGCATCTCTTTCAGCTGCATCATTTTCTCGTAAAAATCAAGCGATTCTTTGGTAATGTGCCGCTTCAAAATTCCTGCTTTTCCACTGATTCCATCGCTATGCATAAGACTCAAATGACATCGCTGCATATAAATGTTACTACAGTGACAAGAGCGACTTGATTGAATGATGCCATCCGCTTTCCAGCCGATTCGGAATCGTTGAAACGGACGAAAACAAGACAATTGATGGCCGTGTCGCACACAGTAAATAGAAGCGTCACTATCGTAACCAGCCACACCGTCTTCTCTGCTCTGCGCGGTCTCGGCGCAGCTCAGCATTGACTCTTTTGTCATATTCTTTCGGCTTTTCGTTGTGTCCGCTTCTTCTGCGAGTTTGCAAATATATTCAGAGCGTGTATTTATATATTTATACAGGTTATGCGATAGAGCCGACCTTCTCTGCCGCATGTAAATATGACACATCCATCAAGATATATTTCTCGCTGGAAAGCGTCGTTTCATTAGCTGATAACTACAGCCTCTCACCTACATGTTGGACTATTTACAAGCACGCGTGTCTTCCGGGTGTTCGCTCTCGAAATCACAGTCTCCGCGACGCTCATTGAGCTTGTAACAGACCCAACATCACAACCTCCTTTAACTCGTCGTTTGGACGTACTCTTGACGCTTTTTGCGCCTGAAACAGACAAAGCTGGGGATCCTCTCATTACCTCTCTTGCAATCAGCTTTTTTTGCGGGTCAACAGCTCGCTTAGGAAATGGAATCCCTTCTAAATGCTCTGGATGTGAGTCAGCATACTCCAAAATTCCACCGGTGAGAACGTAGATATTATCGAATCCTCGCTGGACAAGCACATGTGCTGTTTGTGCGACCGTTGTATCCTCCAGATCATACAGAATGATCAGATAGTTCTCTTGATTTTTCTAATGGAAGAATTGATGAGGAATTCCATCATAATGGAAGGTGTTCACTCACAAACTTTTGCATTTGAGGGAGGACGTAATCTCGACAAACAAAGGACGATGGGAAACTTTGAGCGCGTTGTAATCTGTTGGAAGCGAATTCCTCTTTCGATCGAGTGTCCAGGATCAAATATGGCGCGTCATATTCTTCGACTTCGTCCGCTTCATAACTGATCACTCGAGGTCCTGCGCTGTTATTATTCACGGGAACGCGATCCAAGCAGTATTTTCCATCTCTTTCGACCATTTTCGCCATCATCTCTGGTTCAACAGCACATTTTCCATTATCCTCATACTCGGTGAATAAATCTGCGAGGCATTTGCATGTAATTCGACGGAAGGTCTCATCTCGGCGCTTTAAAAATTCCTTTTGAGCTTGAAAAAACAAGATTCAGACCAAAAACAATGAATGCTCTGCGCTTACATATCTGTCGAACTTTGTTTACAGTCGTTCCACTATCAATTTTGCTCTTTGTGTCTTTGTATTTGGAATTTTGCGGAATTCGCCTCTCCATCATCTGCTCATAAACAAGTGAGCTTGAGCGCAACACCCGCTGAATTCCGCTCGTACACTAAGAGGAGGCTTTATTTTCGCTCGATACATGGCTTCCTATTGACTTTGAAACTAGTCGAGTGCCCGAAAACGTTATCTCTCAGCTCTGAGACTATAATTAGCCAAAGAAGACAAAAGACTTGGAAACAAGTGCATGAAAAAAAGTATATTGATCGCACAATGCTGATGTTAGTGATACTGGCTAATGTATGATGTCGTAGAGGAAGCAGGTTGTCTCATTTCTTGCGCAAATCCCTCGCGATCTCTTGCTTCAGTGCTTCTGTGAATTCTTGAACTCTTGGAGCTGTTCGTTTCCATGTTTCTACGAGGTTTCCAGCGCCTTCGGAGGCGATATTCTTGACATCATTCACACGATAATGCGTTTTTAATGCAAACTGCTGAAACGCGCGATTGTTTGCGAGCGCTTTGACCGCAACATCATTGATAAAGTGCGCCACAAATCGCTGGAGAAATGACATTCCGAATGGATGGATTTCGTAAGAATTTGTGATTTGGTGTGGTACACACATTTCATAACGAACGCGATTCGACCACACAGAAAAAGGATAAAAATGCTGAAAAGGCTGAGCTCTTCGGTGATCTTGCAGCGAGCAAAAAGCTCGCAAGGTATGTCACACTGACAGGATAGCTTGTCTACCATCCACTCTTGAATCCTATTCACTTTTTCGCTTCTTTCATGCGTAGCAAACTATGGAATTGGTAGGTTCTTGAGCACAAAAAGCGAGGTCGTGGACGATATGAGCACTCCAGATCACTACTTTGAGACCGATCGAATCTCCAGCGGAGATCCCTCACGAAGAGCGTTCACGTATTTCGTTCTGGGTGGCGCAAGAATTATGTATGCGACCGCAGCGCGTTTGGCTGTGATCAAATTTGTGGGCAGTATGAGTGCTTCCGCCGATGTATTGGCGCTAGCCACAGCGGAATTCGATCTCTCATCGATCGATGAAGGAGCTACTGTGACTGTGAAATGGCGTGGAAAACCGATTTTCATCAAGCATCGAACAGATCAGGAAATCGAATCCGCGAATGATGTCCCAGTATCAAGCTTACGCGATCCAGAGACCGATGATGTTCGAGTCAAAGACCCAAAATGGCTCGTGGTGCTTGGAGTTTGCACACATTTGGGATGTGTACCCATCTCCAACGCCGGAGATTACAAAGGATGGTTCTGCCCGTGTCATGGATCACACTATGACTTATCAGGACGTATTCGAAAGGGTCCTGCCCCACTGAATCTGGAGATTCCTCCGTACCAATTTCTCGAGGATAACAAGATTCTTCTCGGTTAAAGGATCTCTCTGTAGATATGAATCGCTATACAAATGAGATGGTATCGTTAGGGTTAGCGATTCAAACATTGAGAGCTCGACATATATTTTCATTTGGTCATTTTTCCTTAAAGTCAGCTGATTGATGTTCAGCAAGTGTCATTTATTGGCATTAGCTTCTCTTCTCGCCGCATCTTGCAGCAAATCGGTGTCTACTTCTTGAGCTGGAATCTGCACGTATCGAATCACGCTTCCGCGAATGAAGCAGTTTTTCATGTTCATCTGCAGCGAGTGGATTAGTTGGAGAGGTTGTAGCTCGATGGAGCGTGTACCAATTGCGGGTATTTGTCGCTTTCTACGACGGAGACGCCCATAAGCTTCATATTGAGGTACTGATCCACGGAATGAAGGGTTCCCATGAGTGCGACATCATTTTTCAGTTCCACAGCGACTTCTTTCCCGACCAGTGTCTTGAAAAACGAGTAAAAGAGCTAGAAAAATGTGAGAAAATTGCGGCGCATTTGCGATACAAAAACGAACCATTTCGAGCGATTCGATGCTGCGATTGTTACAAAATTGTTATTTAACGGTAGGTAGCGGGATGATTACGTTATATTGCAATGATGTTTCTCGATCGAATCGACCAAAACGCGCAACATTACCGACAACGTGCTTGTGTGATCAACTGGATAGATATAAAAAAGTATTTTCAAGCCTGATAGTCATACTGATCGAAAGCAGCTAGACCAGCTTACGTGTTGAATCAATGCTGCAGCTATTGAATGCACAAGAGCCGACAAAGAAGCTTAAGTACTCTCGCTTATCATATAATCCTTATGCTATACTATAATTCCACTTTAAACCCATCTTATAATGTTGCACGGATGTACCCTTTTCGCGCTGATCCCTAAACTTCGCGCTAATTTCTATATGCGCTTTGCCATGGAAGAATACAACCGCGAGACTCCTCTATTCGACCAGCGATTGACCATCCTCTTGCAATCCAAAGAGAAAGAAGAGAAACAGCTTCCCATCACCGTCCGCCTCTTAACGGGCTCACGCGTAAGTCTCATTCATCTCACAATCTCGAGCACTAAAGCTGTTCCGTAGCCGCACGCAATCTCCAACCAGAAAGAAAAGGTGCTTCGCGTGGAACTGACCGATGACGATGGCATCGATCCATACTTTCTCTACCTTTGGAGCATCTCAGAAGAGGAATTCCACGAGGTGAAGCAACAGCAGCGCTTGCTGGTCGACTTTGAAAACTTCCCAATTCATCTGATAAACTTGCTGGAATGCTGTCTCAAGACCGAGCTAAAGCTTCAGTCTTGTACCGATAAGCAAGCTGAAGACGCTGAATCGGACAATCTTCTCGTGGTAGAGAACTCGAGCCGACAAAAGCGGTCGTTTGGGCCGGAGCCTCTGAGCTATCTCGCAGTTCTCAATGTGTCAGAGAGCGATATCAGCACCTTTAGCGTCGTAGAGACCAATATATTCAAGCATCTAACGCATCTTTCGCTCCCTTTCCAAGCTGGAAACGATGAAGCGGTCAAGAGCTATCTGGCGTCTCGATTATGTCAACGCAACTTGGAGAAGCGACGATTGATTGGCACACTCACGCACACACGCGAGCAATTGAAGCACTTTAGAGACCAAAATAAAAAGCTGGAACGATCTCTGGAGGATGTGGAACGCAAGCATTCCGTCCAGAGTTCGCAGGAAGCCATGCGTTTCACAGAAGAGATTCATAGTCAGGTCGGTGACCTCGCTCTTTTTTCGCAATCTCACGGAAGTTTAGCGAGAAAAAGCTGCAATCATGCTCAAAGAGCTTGAGACCGAGCACGCAAAGAAGGTGGATTCGCTTTTGGAAAAGTACGAACATGAGGTATGTTGACCATTTTTTCATACTTTTTCTGAGGCTTTTTACCAGGCTTCTGAGCTCCGAATTAAAGTACAAGAGCAGGAAAAGGAGCTTCACGCACTTACAAAAACCAACTACCAGCAATCTGTCAAGGCGGACCAGCTGTCGACACAGAGTGACGAGCTTCATCGGGAGAAACAAGCGCTGGAGAAACAAGTGATCGAGTTAAGATCGCAGAATAAAGAGCTCGATCATCGCGTCTTCACACAGGAAAAGAGCATCACCCAGATGGAAATACGTCTCCAAGCGCTGAGCCAGCAGCTCGATGATAAAGATCAGGTGCTTATGAAGACCAGCCAGCTTCTGGAAGGAGCTCAAGCTCAAAAGGTGCGTCACATTCGGTCATTAACTGCTTTTGACCTCAAAATCACAGCACCAAGTCGATGAATCACTCGGAGTGTATCGCGATAATCACGCGATATTGCATCAGAAACTGGAGCTTAGTGTCGCTGAGATCAACAAGGGCAATGAGGTGATTGAACAGATGCAAAAAGAGATTCAGAATCTCCGCCAAAAAGCCAAAAGCAGAGTCAAAATCATCAAACAACAAGAGCAGGTACGACGTCACAATCGATATGCTCCAACTAAGCGTTTGTATCAGCTGATCCAGGAAGCTCGACAGAGCACAGGCGACAACAGACACCAGATGGAAGACCTTCGGATAGACCTCCAGAAACGCGACGAACACATCCTCCATCTCGAGGAGAAGAACAGCGATCTGATGCGTAAATTAGAGGACAGCAACAAAGTGCTCGAGTCGAATCAACAAGGTCGGTATGGCTTGCTTCAAAGCGTGATTCTGATGGAGTGTTTGCAGTGATTCAATGGCTCAACAAAGAGATCACAGAAACCCAAATGGCTGCCCGGAAACACGACAATGCATCGGTCTTTGCGTACCATCCGACATCGGTACGTTATCGCTGGAAAAAAGGTCGACAATTGACGGAATTTGTAGAAAAAAGCGATGGAAAAGGAGCTAGCGTTTGGACCGATCGCCAATTGCCAGTGATCCGGGTCACAAGCAGACAACAGCGTACCACTCTACCCCCCACTGACGTATATGGAACCGCGTTGGCAACGCTCAGGCGTTTGTGACGTGAGGTCATTATCGAATTTCCATGCTTCGAAACACAGTCTTAATACTCTTATGCGGGTGCATATGTCACGCTAGAAAGCCCGAGAAGCTTTGTGCGCTTGTACCCGAGTCGTATGAAAATGCGAAAAGGATGTATCCTGAAGCGAAATTCGCCCTGGAGACCATGGAGGCTCAGACAATTGCGACCTGGTACACAGATCGCGATCCAAATAGCGCATTTGTGGTGGAAAAGCTCTTGAAGAAATGCCCACCGACCTCGCGAATCGTCCTCGTGGTCTACGGAATGCCCCAGAAAGACTGTGAAGCGCAATACTCTTCAGGAAGCTCTTCTGTAAAAGACTCCGAGTCGTATCGCACGTGGCTCCAGCAATTGGCAAGCAGCTTGGGCAATCGTACAGTCCTTTACATCGTGGAGCCTGACGCGATCTCCTTATCGATGGACAACAAATGCGGAGTGGAGAAACATTATGCGTCTCATTTGGAAATGGCTATCGAGGTCCTCAGCGTCAACAAAAACGCCGATTTGTACCTGGATGTCGGGTACTGGAGCGTGTCGACCAAGGACGGAGCGAAAAAGGTCGCAGACTTTATCAAACGTGTCTGTGGCCCTCGCAATGTGGCTGGAATCGTTCTAAACACATCGAATTATCGAACAATTCCGGAGTTGGAAGAGGACTGCACGAATTTCCAGGATGCGATACATTCCAAGCAGTATCGTTGTGTGGTGGATACCTCGCGGGATATGAAGGGAGCTTCCCGGACTTCCGAGTGGTGTAATTATAAGGACGCAGGCATCGGCCCACCACCCACTGAGATCGTCCCGGACTCGAGCTTGAGTTATCTCGCGTACCTCAAAGTTCCCGGAGAAAGCGATGGCTTCTGCAATGATCCAACTCGAACTTCTGATGCAGCACACGGTCCCGCAGCCGGGGAATTCAGCATGGATCTCTTCACGAATCTCTGGAACAATGGCTACTACGTGCTGAAGAGAAAATCCATTCGCATCACGGACGGGAACCAATCGCCCGCCAAAGTGCACGGCGTGAGGAACTCTACATTTTGCTAGCGATAGGGAGCTCCAGAGAGCCCGTAGCCTTTAAATTTCGCAATGAGGCGATCGTCCAATTGAGATTTTTGGTTCTTTTTTGTCCAAGTGTTGGACTCTAAAGTATGGAGCGCTGCTGTCTGACATTGCGCCTCGAGAAATCGCTGCAAAAGCGTCGGAAACAGGGAACGTATCGCGAATTGCGAGAGGATGCAGGCTCCTACATCGACTTTAGCACCAATGATTACCTGGGCTTTGCCCAAAGCTGCGAATTATGCGCTTTTATTGCATCCAAACGAAATGAATGCAAAGTCGCGAATTTGGGGTCGACGGGCTCTCGCTTGCTCAGTGGAAATTCGGCCTATTGCATGGAGGTGGAGAGGAGTTTAGCGCGATTCTATCGAGCCGAAGATGCACTCTTGTTCAATTCTGGGTACACCGCCAACCTCGGGGTTCTCTCGTGCCTTCCTTCCAGCGAGGACTGGGTCCTGTACGACGAATTGATCCATAATTCCTCGCTCGAAGGCATTCGACTCAGTCGAGCGCTCCGGAAGCCATTTCGGCATAATGATACAGCGCATTTGGAGGAGTTGTTGAGCAAAGTACCGAGTTCGAAGAATGCGATTTTCATTGTGGTGGAGTCGATCTACTCGATGGATGGAGATGAAGCTCCGGTGATGGAGCTTGTGCGCTTGTGTCGAAAGTATCGGAATGCATACGTGATCATTGACGAAGCTCATGGTGTCGGTGTGTGTGGGGATACAGGTGCTGGGCTTCTGGAAGCCAAAGGTTTGTTGGAGGATGTAAATTCCATGCAGAGAAGCTCGCGGGAGATTCTCTGCTGTCGGATTTACACATTCGGGAAGGCCATGGGGATCCACGGAGCGGTTGTTTGTGGGTCTCAGACGATGATCCGCTACTTGGTCAATTACGCGAGATCCTTTATCTACACAACGAGTCTTCCTCCAGAGCATTTGGTGACCATCCATTATGTCCACGAATTCTGTAAAAAAAGCTCGGAAACACGGAATCGATTGCAGCATCTCGTGCGATATTTCCGGGATAAAGTAATTGAAGAGAGCGGTATTCCACCAAAGGCTTTGTTGCATAGTGTGTCGGCGATCCAGGGAGTCCTCATCGACGGGAATGAAGCTGTTTCTTGGGCTGTTGATGAGATGAAGAAACGAGGTCTCATGGTGTATGCGATCCGGGCTCCTACGGTGCGTAGAGGGAAGGAACGAATCCGCATCAATCTCCACGCACACAATACAGAGGTTGAGATCGATCAATTGGTGAAGGCGCTCGCATTTGTATTTGTCGCGCTTTCAAAACCGAAATCGAGAATTTGAGCTTAACGCCTCACTACACTGCTTTTTCTACGCGAGCAGAGCCCACACGTAACGATAAAGCTGCATCCTGATCTTTCGCTCCATTCTCATTCAGTGTGATCCGAGCCATTGCTCGTTGTAAGAGCCTGGAGCACCCAATATTCCCGCTCTGTTCTGCTAGCTTTAACGGAGTGCGATTGTCGACATCCGTGCGGAATGGATCAGCATGGTACTCCAAAAGCAGCTTCAAGCATAAAGCGTGACCTCCAACAGCGGCCAAGTGGAGTGGTGTGAGCTTCTGATCGTCATGAACATTGGGGTCAGCTCCAGCCATCAGAATCATTCTACAGCACGTATCAGCTTTGATTGAGTGGATACAACCTCGTACCTGGTGCAGTCATTGTGACCACCGCGACACGCGTAATGTAGCGCTGTCAGGTTCTCCGGGCTTCTTCCATTAATATCGCGATTGGTGGAATTGACCCAGCGTCTAATGACCCGCGTGCTTCCCGATTCTGCGGCTAATTTAGCGAATTCCGGGAGGCTTTTGGCGTTAATGATTTCGTTATCTATCGGGGGATTCGAATTTGCGATTAGCGCCTTAAAAGAGCCGGTAGAATTGCAAAAGCCTGCCTTGTTTCGCGGGCTTTTTTGAGGTATCTCGCTTTCGAATGAGTCGACGAGCGACGTACTGCAGCCGCTCTCGCTGGTACGATGTGGTCGTGATTACAATGATCAAAACGAGTAGCATGAGGACGCCCACAGCCAACGCTAAAGGGTGAATTTTAGTGCTGTCATTGTCGGAATAAAGCGGAGGAATCGAGTCGGACATTGGACCTGTGTGAATACATTTCCTCTCGATATTTATATATGAGAGAATAGCGAACTTAACAGGTTCACCGTATGCCACCAGTCATTCGTCAAACTGGCAATCATGCACGCGATACGCGCTTCTTGTCGGCGAATTTCTTGTTTCCAGAGCATTTCCATCTGGCAAAACAATGTGAATCTTACTTGTCGTGTGCAGGGAATACTATACACAAATCAGCAAGCCGCATTTGCGTCTTCTACGGACAAAAAAGCCAAAATTCCGTGGCGCAAAAAGCAAAGGCAGGTAGCAGCCAGACAAAAGAGACTTCAGGAAGAAAAGGATGGCACCAATACGTATAAACGCGAGAAGATTCGAAGACAGAATCATATCATTGATCCACCTGTAGACGACGGTAAACGATGGAGAATCATGGCCGCCTGTATCTTGCATCGATATCCCATCATTCAGCCCGATCCCGAAGATTGGCAAGTTGATTTTGACAAAGTTCGCTACGAAAAGAGCCTTCGCGAGGATTTGCGCATTCCAAAGGGATTCTGGACAGTAGAACCGGGAACAGAAGAATTATCTCCAGAGGAAGCGCCATCTCCATTCGAGCCTGATGATCCTGAACTGATTGTTGGCGATGGGTTCCATTTAGCTCCGCGTATCACTGAAGATGGTGAGGTCTTCCGGTATTTTCAGAGTGCCAAACACATTCATATTGACTCTGTATGTGTTAGATAAAATCAAGAATCAAAAGTCATTGGATCGCGCTTTAGCGAGCCATGTAGTGTTGCTGACCCGGCAACCACAACACCTTCGAAGAAGTCCTTACGACTGGTTCTTCCCTTTTGGTGAGTTTAAGGAAGGTGTCACAATGCGAAAGATGGCAATTCGCCAGCTGAAACGTACATGTGGCAAGGAACTTGAAGTGTATCCAATTGGTAATGCGCCCATCGGGTACGTCTCTTTCTTACATAAAGAGAAACAATCAGAAGATGCTTTTGATGGCACGAAAGTCTTTTTGTATAAATCTCGGGTGATGGGTGAGGCTTCCGTGACGCTGAACGCTTCCAGAGCTAGCGACTTTGTCTGGGTTACCCGGGAAGAATTGAATGAGTATCTAGAACCCGAGCTTGCTTCGTACATTTACAAAATCCTGCCTCCATAAACATGCAGATAACTCGTAATAGATTACATTGCGTTATCTGTCTCAGTGCGACACTGCATATTCCATCGAGTGAAGAGCTTAATGAGACCGCAAAGAATCCTTGGAGCACATATCTCGGCTTCCGGTGGGCTTGAGGCTTTGTTGAAAAATGCTCATGCTACGGGCCCATACGCTCGCTGTTTTGCGTTCTTCATACGCCCACGAATGACCTGGAAACCGTTCCCTCCTTTTAGCAGTGAGATCGCATCGGGTTTCCGGAAAAACTTGCAATCGAGCGGGCAATTCTGCCTCAACCATGTAGCTGTCCATGGATCATATTTGATCAATTTGGCTTCTCATAACCCAGAGCTTCGTGCAAAGAGCGTTGAATTGATGACAGAGGAGGTGTCAAAATGCGAGCAACTGGGTATTCCTCATTATGTGTTCCATCCTGGTTCCTGCACGGGGCACACATTTGTCAGAGCAAAGAAGCGTTCACGCAATGAGGAGGAAGCTCGCATCAATGAGAGTTTGGAGGAGAGTCTGCGTACTCAGAGCAAAAGGTTTGTTGCTGAGAGCGTGCAGGAAGTACTATCGAGAACAAGTCAGGTCGCTTTGGTGCTGGAAAATACAGCTGGACAAGGGAATTGCATTGGGGCTGATCTGAATGAGCTGAGAGAGATCTTGGACTCGGTCGAGATGCTCTGGCATCAAGATGAGCAAAAGAGGTCTCCTGAAAGGCTGGGAATTTGCCTCGACACTTGTCATTTATTTGCAAGTGGCACCTGCATCGACAAAGACGGGAAAGATTTGTTTCTCGAGACGAGTGAAGGCGCGTATGAAGCATTGTGGAGGTTGATTTTTGACTCAATTGGAGCCCAATGGATGCATCGGAATGTGCTCAAGGTTGTTCATTTGAATGACTCGAAAGCACCTGCAGCCTCAAGAAAGGATCAGCATGCGAATATCGGGAAAGGATATATTCCCATTGAGTTTTTTCAGTGGATCATGCAAAGTGATCATTTTAAGGAGATCCCAATGATCCTCGAAACACCTCGAAAGAAGGCTCGTCGAAAGCGTACGCCGAATAAAGTGGAGAAAGCTGCGGTTTCTGAGGTGGAACACCCATCTGCAGAAGAAGAAATAGACCTTTTGCTTAGTTGGAGTGAGAAGTAAGCCCAGTAAGCAGAGTCTCTGTCGACGAATTGATCGATAGACCGGAAGAATGGTGCTGGCTTTCTTTGACGTAATGCATCGCAGCTATCGTCCCTTAATCTCTGTCTGCTGGACTGAGCTCCGGATGGCAGCTATGACCACTAATGAGACAAATCCCAGGGAATTCATCAACAGTTTGCTGGTATACTAATTACTTTTAGCCTTCATGATTCTCCTCCAGGATCCTTACAGCATCCGTATAACTACTTTCAGCTTGAACGAATCCATACTATCCTGCTTACCTTGGTATTGTTTCTTGATGAGCGCAGCACCTCTGATTTTTACGATTCATACACCTTTTCAATCAGTTGTAGCATTTTGTGAGAATACAGATATCTGATCTACACCATCAAGTCCGTTCCTCGGCCCCTCTGAGACACATAGAATTGCATTCCTAGTCTTAGAGCTTGGACAATTTCCCTTGGTTTCGGAATCTCCATCTTAACATCATTGCGCCAGTCTTAAAGGGAAGCCGAAATGCTTTACCAGGTGAGATCTGTCTACGGGATGAAGTCCAAGCCTTCACTGGAGCAATTTTGCTAGAGCAAATTGAACATCACTTGTGTACTAGAGTTCAAATTGGAGCATAATTACTAGAATCGGATACCTATTACGATTCAGCATTCCAAATCTGTCAAGACTGGAAAGAGAGTTTGATTACGAGTTACAGTTCATCCATAAAGTTAGTAGCATGCACAGAAAGACTTTTTCCGCATTACTTATTACATCAAATGACAAAACTGCTCGACAATCATGAAGTTATCGTTCACTTTTCCTAATTTTCTACCTTATTCGGAAATTTTACTTGAGACGAATGCAGCACGACCTTGTACTTCTCTGATGCAAAGTCACTTAAAGGCGAAGCTTAAGGATATAATTTTTCTCTTCCGATGCTAATTTAGCCAATCGGAAGAGATGCTGCGCATATTGTGTTCTTAGTGGTCGCATTTATATCCGCTCAAGTTCCCGATGAAAATATCGAATGGATGAAGCCTCAAAAGGAAAATTAGCATGGCGACATCAAATGCGTTATTTAGTGTTCGTTACACCGATTGGTTCCATTTCTGAATCAGATTTCTATAAGTTTCTTGGCTTATTGCGGCGTCATTCTTCACTTCCGCTCAAGAACATTACAAAACCAAGCAATCACGCTGTGGAATTATGTCCATTTCCATCTTTTTCATGGGATCAAGCGGATACGACATTAGACTTTCAGTATCACTATAAATCCATACAAGATCTTCATTCCATAACAGAAGGAGAGGAAGCACATGTTCATGCCTGGAACCGTGTTATAGGTGTCATTGGTTTGGTACATTATCCTACGTTTATGTGTCAGGGAGACGCTACACTCGGGCGCTTGGAATCGATTGAGAATGCATTTCATCAAATCATTGGGAAACTGCCGTCTTCGGATCAGCTGATCTTCCAGAAATGCTTTGTGTTGGAGTATGGTTTCGATTTGAGTCGGGAGAACCGCTTTTTAGGCGAAAGAGAATCGAAAGAAGCTATGGAATTGATCATTTTCCCAATGTATCAGTCCTTGGCGAATGGAGAGTCGACGCTGAGTGTTCACCTGAAGGTGGTTCTCGATACGCTGGCCGTCACGATCATAACGGCCATGGAAAGGCTTATTCACGCAGTTTTGAGCGATATTGATGGCGATGTAAGCTCATTGGAAGACAGCAAAGTTGGAAAACGATCCAATAACTTGACTTCGACATCTTTTGGTGCTTCTTTCTCACCGTCAGCGATGGTGTCTGCGGCTGCTGCAGCTATTTCGAAGAGAAGTGGCATGCTACCATCCGCACTTAGTCAAGCTGAGTCTTTCAGTGGCGAAAACAAAAGTAGAGTAGCTGGAATCGCTTTATTTCGAACCAATATTGAGCCTTTTTTCATGAGAAATCAAGATCCGAAAGCTCCAAGCAAAGTCAAAGGTATTCGTGAGCAATACAAATGGAGAAAGCACAAATTGATTGGAGATTATGCGATGATGCTCTCATGCTATTCGGATGCCAAATCGCATTACGAAAGAGCAATTGAGCACTTGCGGCAACAAGAACGCCACTTCACATTGACACTGGACGCATTGACTTCGTCTGATAGTAGCTACCCTTCCAACGATCAAAATATGGCACAGGCTACTGGAAATGCGCTTTGGCTTGCAGCCGCATTGGAAGGCCATTTGCATTGTATGATTCATGAACATGAGAATCGGATCTCAGTGAGCATTTTGGAACAAGTGAGTGAAACACTCGTCCATTATGCGCGTGCTGGCACACCGTCAATGGAAATAAAACTCATTCAAAAAGCAGCAAGATACTTGGTTTCTGGTATCACGAATTGTCGAGAAAACCGATCGGATGTACAATTTTGGTGTAAACGTTTGCTCTTGGAAGTCGTTCAACGCGGCTACGTCTTGTTTCCAGTCTTACCTTGGCGACATCAAGTGAGATTTTTGTTGCATTTTGAGGCGTTGCTGACCCAAATCGATTACCATCGCCATGCTTTGATGCTTCTGATGGATGCGTCCAGCATATTGTTGAAGCACAATACAAATCAGCTCGACTGTAGAGAACTCTACGATGTGCTTGTACAACGACTACGTGCTGTACTGGTGGGTTCTGGAAAGGCAACGGCTTCGGTTTGGCTTGATATTCGATTCCACGCCCTGCGTCAGCTCTGCGCATTGGCAATCACAGCGAAAAAGTGGACATGCTGGATCGATTTTATTCATGTTTTGTTATGGAATCTGGTGGAACACGATCGACGGATACCCAAAGGAGATATGGAATCTGTTGAAGATGAGGATTACGGTCGTGTTCAGCTTCTGCAATCATGCTTAGTGAGCGGGGACGAAATGAAATCCAAGCTGTCAGCAGTCGAGTCTTGGCATTCTCTTCCATCGCATTCGACCCACAAGCAAAGTGTACTGATGGACTTCTATCGTAATCGGATGCTTTGTGCAGTGAAATCAATGGAGAGCTCTTCCTCAAGCACGAAAGCAGCTTCTGTGAGTCTTCTTGGGGTCTTGAGCCTTTTTGATCGCACGAGCAATTACTATCAAGTACCGCCATCATTAGATGCTTCAGCTATGCGGAATGAACATTCAGGAACCAACATGCGAAAATACATCCCGTTCTCGCTATTGTCATCTGGACCGTCTCCGTTGTCCGCAATGAGCTCAGCAGCGGAATCGATATCATCCGCCTTGGCGGGTACACCTCGAATGCTTATGGTTCGAACACCTCGACGTCAGACGATTACCTCGTTGATGAGATCGCCATCATTCTTCGACTTGAAGGAAGAACGCATAGCATTCGATGATGATGACTTGGAACCACTCAAACTGAGAATATTTAGTCAGGAGGAGACAGCTTTGATTCAAGAAAAACTCGCATTTAAGGAAGAAAAAAACACTTTGCAACACCTTCCAATTGATTCCTTTGCAAAAGTCGCCATCGAGACACGCTGGAATCTCGAATCTCGTCGATGTATCACCGCATGCCAAGAAGAAGCACTTCACCTTCTGACTGAATCCTCATCGTTATCCAAAGGATGGAATGATGTGGCAGGGACAACACGATGCGCCTTACTGTTAGTATTTATGCAGCCGAAATGGGAGGAGTTTTCTCGATATCCCATCTTCCTTGAAGCAGACGTCAAACAACGAATAAGAGGTCGGATGGATAATGTGCAAGGCGGGTCATCTGGTCAAGAGAATGCATTTTTGTACTCGCCATTTCGCGACTCACGGCCTGAGAAGCCATTCCCTTCAGCGAAAAAGATCGAGGAGAAAGGCACTGGTAACGAGCTCCTCTCTCATGCGAAAGCTCGTATGGAACGGATGACACTGCAAATGAAAGAATCAAGAGAGATACAAGCTTGTGCGGTGTATGAGGCGATCAGTATCGAGTATTTGCTGGGCAATCCATTAGGCATTCCTCTTACCATCAGTGATGCAACGGTATGGGCCCAATACACTTCCACAGATATCTCGAATCCATCAAATGGAAGCTTTGAGTCCGAGTTGGAATGTCATCCAGCTTCATTTACAATCCTTCCGTACCAAGAAGGGTATCATTGCTCTCTGATCGTCCGTCCTTTGCTTCCCGGAACGATCGAAATACGAGGAATACAATGCGATATTGCCGATCACAAGTTCCAATTGTCCACGGAAATGGTTCTCTTGCAAGTATTACATCCGATTCCGCTGGTATCCATGCGCATAGAGTCCTGTCAAGCGTCCGATATCTCTTTGTCAGATTCCGATTTTGCAGATTCGGATAAGCACTTATTATGGCTGCACGAGTACGAAACAAAGCGATTCGAGCTTGTGATCGAAAATATCGGAAGACATCGCGTGGAGGAGTCGCAGCTTTTGATTCAGATATACGAAGTCGATCGCATGGAAGGCGAAAAGCTGCTGGATGCGGTGATTGTTTGGGACGATAAGCAAAGCGACCAATCGATACAATCGATACGGAGTCGGCGGATGTGGCTAAAGGTTGAGCGTCCTGTGAGCTGGACATCTTTGCTGGAAGAAGAACAGTGCGTATCTGTCTTCTTTGAGATCGGATTCGCGTTGTCGGAAGCCAATTCTCAATGGATCAAATCGTCAGGACGAAAGCTCTTTGTCAAATGGAAGCTTGTGTCTACCGCGACAATTGCAAATGCATCAACTGATACCGAACGATATTTCCGCGAATCGAATTTGATGCTTGCCCTTCAACTCCTTCCTTCTCTGACGTTAAAGACCATTCGGATCGACGACGCGAACATCTACACTCCAAATCTGCCGACTGGGGAACCAACAAAAGGCATTCTTTCGGATAGTTTGTATTGTCATGTCATTTTTCAGCTGTGGAATCCAACCGAGTCACCATTCCAACTTACTGCGAAAGCTTTGGGTTCTTTGGAAGTCTGTGTGGATATTGATCGTCAGTGTCTTCGTCAAATTACGATCCAACTTGCACTCGACTCGTTCGCTCCGCTTCTACGGGAGAGCCCGTCTTCATCCTCGTGGAAAGATCGATTCTGTAAAGTGTTACAAGCTCACATCCAATTGGACTGGCGTACGCATTTTCAAAGCAGAGGAAACCTCGAATTTCGGCCGGAGATGCTTACTCAATCCTGTGGCCAACTGGCCATTCAGCTGCTTCCAGCTCATATTCTCATGCACTTGGGCTGTGCTCCACATCGAGTGCATCCATCACAGACAAAGCTTCTCGAAGGAAGCAATGTCATCTCCTTTCCGTTTGCATCCGTCCCGCATTTGCGTGAGCGATTACTTCCGACCTCAGTTTCCCCATTTCAATTCATATCGCTGAATGTGAAGCTGGAATGGAAGCCATTCGACACACTGTGGAGCGATTTGATCCAGGAAGAGATGGAGTTGGCAGTGCTCATTCGGCAACTTGAAGGCGCCTGGCTCAATAATCAATCGGATGGATGGAAGCATTTCGCATTGAGTGGGAAGACAGTTGCTCGTGTGGATACAAAGAACGTGAATCGGAGTCAAGTGCTGGAATTGAAAATTCTCTTTCTCACGCATGGAACATTCGAGATATTCAGTCGCGTTCGATGCTCGGCTTCCCAAGTCGACTCGGAGCGCATTGATATATATTGTGGAAATCCATTGACCTTGCACGTTCAAGACTAGATGTCAGTGACAATACCCAGCCGATAGCGTATCCGTTAGGCGCTTTTCCGAGCTGAAAGCTGCCAAAGACATGTCGTGTTTGGAGAACGTGTACTACAGCACAACCCTTGGCGTGACAATCCACTGCGTGCGAGATCGAATGGCTTACCCAGAGCACATATAGTCGACGATATGGCTGACCGCATTTGGTACTCTGCGGCCCCATAGAGTGTATCAATTAGTCGTTGAATACGAGCAGAGACACAACAAAGCAGATCCTCTGTCCTGAGATGACCCAAAACGTTTAAGAAAGTTCTCGTCATCGCTGCTGCATCCTTTTCAGTGCTTAGTCGTCTGATTTAAGAGCGACAGGCTGCTTAAGCGCTAGTGTTGGCAGTTCTTGAACATGCGAGCTGTACTTGTTCTAATTAAAGTTTGTATCGCTATCCATCGCCGTTGTCTTTGTGCCCGACAAAGTGATATAATTGCATGTAATCGCCGATGCAAATGTTCATTAAGTTCGACAACGCACCAAAGTAGTAATCAACGAAAATGTCGATTCGTTTGCGAGACGATGGACGCAATTGCAATGAATTACGTCAGATTTCAAGTGAACAAGGAACTTTACATCGAGCCGATGGATCTTCGAACTTGACTTTTGGCGATACGACAGTTCTTGTGGCAGTGTATGGACCAGGACAAGCTAAAATTGCTCGCAATGAACTCGTGGACAAGGCAGCCATCGATGTGTGCGTCCGATTGAATCAGGGAATTGCTGGTAGGAGATGAATACAAGGCATCAAGCAATATTCAAAATATCGTTGTAATAGCTGCAAAGGAGAAGGAGATGGAGCTGATAGTTCGGAGACTGTATGAACCAATAATCCAACGCCAAGAATTTCCTCGGACAGTTATCAGCATTGTGATTCAAATCATCGAAGACGCTGGATCTATATCTTCTTTATTAACTAGTCATACAATCGGCTTTGGTTCCTGCGTGGAATTCCTTGACCGTTTATGCTTATACCTTGTTTCAGCAGTGATTAACGCAGTGACAATGGCGCTGATGGATGCTGAAATTGCGATGCTTGGGGTTGTAACGTCTACCACATGCTGTCTTACAGAGGATGGATCTGTTCTTCTGGATCCTTCACAGAAAGAAGAAGCGGTAGGTAACAATGCCCATTGCCCATCAGTCATCAAGATATATTACGACTAGGAGTGCATCTCTTTGGTGATTTGCGCGTCTTCTTTTCAGCTTGCAGAAGGTGGCGTTCTGTTTCTCTCTAGTGAAGGTATCCAGTAACTTTTTATTCCTCGTTTCCGTGTAATCTGATGTTTGCTTCCAGGACCTTTATCGGAAGAGCAATTATTCTCTTGTGCTGAGGCGTGTAAGCGGTATGCGATCGATCCCATATTCTTCAGGTCGGCATGATGATGACTGATGAAATGTTACACAGCGGGTCCAAATGCGTTGAGACCTTTATTCGACAATCGTACTCAAAAAGGCTAGAACAATCGATCTGATTCCAGAAGTGTGCTCATAGGTACTTTAGACTTCAATTTTAACTCTCTTGATGTATTACAGCCACAGAAATCGAATTCTCAAGAATCATTTACTTTGCCAGACCCTCAGCTTGTTGCAAGCCAGTTTATAATGAGCAGATGAAGTTTAGCTCTTGGGTTGGAAGACACCTTTATTGAGGAGGTCACCCATCACGCAAAACTGCTTGGGATATTCTTTTCAGTCTCTCAAGTAAGACATGCTCTCCATTACAAATCGTCAACGCGGTAACGCGAACATTTGCAAGATATTACCACGGTCCAGCACTCTGTACGCCGATACTTTGTCGAATCGAATGGCTTGAGAGTAGACAGCGAAGAGCGGTGCTGAAGCAGGTACATTCGAGTTCTTTTGTACCATGGTCCCATCTTCGCTGTTTCAGCCTCCCCCACGAAAAGCAAAATTTCTGATTGTACTCCATGTAAATACTCTCGAGGTTCCGGGTCTGTGTCAAGTGTTCCACGCCCGGTGTCTAATGGTTCACGACTTCGAGACTGACACAGAATGCCAATTTCTGATCTGGGGTAGATAGCACGCCTTCTTCATTCCATTATGACTCCAATTGCATCCATCGTACGAGGGGATACGATAGGAGTGGAGCTGCCAAAGTGTACTATCGAGTGCTCGCTCTCACGTTTCGTGAGCTTGGTGCAGTTGCCCAAGGGATATTCCTCTTCATCGATAAACAAAGACACTGCGTCGCGCCACCTCGTATAAGCAAACGCATATATCATCCTTTTTAAGACCCGAAGGGCCACGTTTTAAGCGCCTTGCATCGTATCAAAATTGAGCATAGCGACACCGATCTTCTCGATGGCAAATTCACTGCCGTCACCTCCTCAGTCTCTCGTGCTATACAGTGACCCTATTTACACGGGCGAGCAATTAGACCTGACCAAGAAAAGTGAGAGTCACTCAAATCGTGTCGACAGGGGAGACAATTCTTTCAATAGGATCGAAGATGTTTTGCAGGCAATGCTTCCACCTCAGTACGTATCTGTCTTTGAATAAGAGCATGACTGCTAGCTCATTCACTTAGAATGTGGCATGAGGAATCCGGTTATTGGCTTCGTTATGTCTCTCCTTGTCCATCCACGAGACTTGATGTAATCAAACTACAGGAGGAGATCGATACAACACTTTCCAAACGACAAGCAAAAGATTGCGGGATATGTCCTGTTCGAGAAGACATCTACGCACAATGTTTTGATGAACTCATCCGCCAGGTGACAATCAATAGTCCGGAACAGGGCCTTTTACTACTGCGAATTCGTGATGAACTAAGACTGACAATTGATGCGTACAAGATGCTTTTTGAGAGCAGCATTCTCTTTGGTATTCGAAAGCAGCTTCAGGCTGAAGAAGGAACTGGCGATATTCAGGAGAAGTTGAACGATCTAGCGAAAGAGAAGCACGATAGTGAATGCAAATTGATGTCATTAAGTAATAAACTCGAATTGATCGAGAAAAGAGCAGGCGAACGAAAAGCGATGCAGGACAAGAAAAACAAAGAAGA
This sequence comes from Albugo laibachii, assembly GCA_902706625.1. Taxonomy (NCBI): domain Eukaryota; phylum Oomycota; class Peronosporomycetes; order Albuginales; family Albuginaceae; genus Albugo; species Albugo laibachii. The sequence goes on along the minus strand of CACSLJ010000028.1, from coordinate 17,189 downwards.
GGTCGACTTTTTGAAATATCAAAATCAACATCTTGAAGCCTTCCTGAAAGCTGCGGGAAGTGGTGGGGTAGCTTCTCTAAAGAAGTAGATATGTACAAGCCGATAACTCTGAAGTAAAAATTCAGTTGGGATGACCTGGAACGTTTTAGAATGACCTCGCCGATTCCGCTTCTTCTGTCTAAATGGTACGGAATCTATCGCTTTCTCCATGACACTCGATGCCTCCGCGTGTACCAGTTGTTAATACAAGCCTCGAAGGCATTATCACGTGCAGAGAATCCTTTGGCTTCTATGTGCTATCGAGTTCCGAATGTAAAGATTCCACTTCAGAGTTTGATAAGTTTGTTTCCAGATATTTCAAAGAAGCATATTTTCGCTGCAGCGTCCACACTTGACTCCAATCGTATCACATTGTCAATTTCGTCTTAGCGACTTGAAGGGGTGAATAACTCCCCATATATGCTCTAATTGGAGTCAGAAGAGATCATTTCTGAGTCACAACGCGTGATAGAGTTCATCAGGCATCGTTGATGACGTTGAGAGTCCTTTGTATCGATTTCAGTTCTGTCAGTCGAGTAGTTGCCGCTTATTCATTCTTGTCGAAATGAGCATTTACGGGTACGAAATAAAACGAGTCTATTCCGACCGCTCAAAGGTGTCGGACCTTTTAAGGCTACTTCATAATTTGAAATACGTAAGACTAAATGGTTGCCAGCTCAGTAAGGTATTGCCTATTGTCACTACTTTACTGAACTACTGGTCGGGCACGAACCTCCATGAAGGTTCATCAAGTGACCGTGGAGGGCGATCATGAGGCTCCGAGGTCACCGAGACTGATACATTTGTCGTTTGAGTGCGATTGGAGTGTGGGTATCGGAGGTTCTGTGTGGACCAGCGGCGAAATTCTCGCGTCCTACTTCAAATGCCATCGAGATCGCCTCAAAACGCTTTTCCACGGAAAGCGGATTGTAGAGCTTGGAAGTGGTACCGGGATTGTCGGACTTACATGTGCCGCCTGCTTTCAGCCATCCCATGTCATATTGACAGATTTGCCTTCTCAATTAGATTCCCTGCGCAATAATGTGATTCGAAACCAAGAGCAGATCTCGGGAGTCTCTGTTGCTGAACTCGAATGGGGAAATGCAGAGCACATCGACGCCGTTTGTGCAAGAATGGACGTGGATCTCAGCACTGGCAAGCCATTTCCAGTGGATGTTATATTGGGCACTGATGTGGCGTATATCGAAGAAGCTTACGAGCCATTAACCTCGACGTTGGATCATTTAGCACACCAACAAACACTTATTTTACTCGTGATCAATCGCATGGACACAAAACTCAAGTTTTTCGATCGACTCGAGCATCTTGGTTTTGGCTACTACAAAGTCTCCGATGGTTATTTATCGACCGAATGCCGAGGTAAAGATTTTGCCATTTTTGAAATCAAAAGGGTCAAAGGTTTTGAGACGAAATAGAGACAAGACACTGATATATTTTACGCAATGAGTAAAAGATAATGTACGCCTCATCTACTCTCTTCAAGCAGGCTGACAATACCGTCCACAAGTTCAGTCGGCGGGATGTTGCTCGCGTATCGCTCACGCACGATACCTTGTGAATCGACCAAAAACTTTGTGAAATTCCACTCGGTAAAGGCACCAAGTGGTCCAGGACATTCTCGATTGAGATGGATAAAGAGGGGTCGAGCAAATGGACCATTCACATCCTGTTGTTGCATGACAGGGAAACAAACTTCGTACTCTTTGCAAGCCTGGACAGTTTCTTCGATGCTTCCATATTCAAGGTCTTTGCCAAATTGGCGACAGGGAAAAGCAATAATCTGAAAATTTTCGCCTTGGTATCGCAATGCCAACTCGACGAGTCTTCGAAATTGGACCAAAGCCTGCGGATCTCGTGTCGCCACATTCACCAAAAGCAGCACTTTGCCTGCAAATTGCTTCATACTGATGAAATTCCCGATTGCGTCATACTCTTCCAGATCGTAAAATGCGGATTTCGAATCATTGTGTTTAGACTTTCTTGCCGCGAGATGAACTTCTTGATACCGTGCCCCGCATTGTAGTACGGAGAGCATCCATGCATCTTGCAATGCTTTTCTGACGAAATCCAACTGCTCCACTTGCATCACCTTTTGACCGTCCCGCCGAGATAGCTTGATGCCATGATACAAGATTGTGCCCCAGGAAGACGGGGTCGAATACTGAGCGATCGTCCTTTGATCTAGTTTGAGGTACCCTGTATTCTTCCGCGCTATATCGGATGCAAAGAAGAAGAGCGCATGAAACCTTGTTTGGTTCAGTACAGCATAACACTTTTTCTCCGCACGTGACGCTCCACAAGTAAGAACTTTACAAAGCACATCGACAATAGGTCCGTGAGTTGATACTCTGAAAATGAATCCTGCGCGAAGCGCACCATCACATACTTTCCACACTGAGGTCTGTGTCGAGCGTGTTGGCAGATCCACACGTTCCCGATCAACTTTTCCTTTCTCCAGCAATGGCACTGGGGTCATCAGCTCATAATACTCCTTCATCACAATTACAGGAAGACTTTCATGTTCCGTAATACACTTTTCCTCATGAATTGGAGTGATCATTCCACTGAGCAACAATGCCTCCGAAATCTGCAACGCCGCATCCTTCCGACTCCCAATCGATTCCACACGACTCAGATATTCCTCGACTGCTTTCAATATCACCTCTCCTTTGGCACAAGGGCCTACCGCATGTCGATGCCTCCAGGTCGAACTGCGGAACACTTTCTCTCTCACCTTTGGTGTTGTTAGTAAATACATACAAACCGCATCTGCCTGGAGTTTCAAATTCGCTGGAAGAAGATGATACTGTCGGAATCGTTCGAATACTCTTCCTCGCACAGCATCATCCAGCAACTGATATCGATGCGTATTCAGTTCGCTGGAGTCCACTCTTCCCGATTCACTCTCATTGGTGTCAACACTATCGACTCCCATGTTTATTAATCCAGCGAAATGTATGGGACGATCCTCATGCACCAGACAGTTGGCATCCAGTCGATCGATCCATTCTCACGGTTGAGTAAGTTACGCATGGTTATGTTCACAGGTTACGCAGGTACAAATTACAACCTGCCCAATCGAATATGACCGCAAAATTAGCTGTTTGGAGGAGTGCCATCTGTACCCTCTTTCCATAACCTCCCGAAAAGCGCATAATCGCGTCAGCATGAGTACGCATACAAGATACGACCATGTTCTCTACTTTGCATCCTGAATCATTTTTAATTTGGCTCAACGTCTTATCAGTCGAATGTCGTCCTTGTTTCAAGTGGGGAATAATGTCGAGTTATGGCGCGTTTTGATGATGTTGTCGCTTTTGGTGTTTTGTGTGATTTTACTGGAGCAAGTATTACATCATCTTGAACGAAGACTGAATCATAAAGAAAAGTATAATGAGATGCTTCGGAAGGTTTACCGGGAACTGATGGTATTGGGACTTATCGGGCTTTCCGTGAAGCTTCTGAAAGAGATGATGCATTTCGCTGACCATTCGCTAACGTTTATCGCATTTGAGGTCGCAGATATGATGATATTCGTATTGGCGATAGCACTTGTTTTTCAGTCACTTTGTATATATATCTGGCTGCGTAAAGAAGACGAACGACTCGGACATAACGAAGTATTGACCGCTCAAGACTTATTGGAATTAATTAATGCAAAAAACGAGCGGAAAAATGGTATGGGGTTGCCCAGTGGAAATTCACGTTGGCCTTGTGGAAAAAAGTCTCGATTGGTTACCAAGTCACAATTGACAGAAATAGTGGAAATGCGAACATTACGACATTTTTTCTTGACAAAGTACCAACTTCCAGAGATTTTTCCATTTTCCAGCTATCTCAAACACGCTCAAGATAACAAGATCGCATTTATGATTGATGTGGATATATCGACATGGGTCCTACTTTTATTTCTGCTTTTTTGTCTCAATGCTGTTGCCAAGCTCTTCCAAGATGTGAAGAAGGAACTGGAGCCTGGATCGATTCTTCGAACCTTTTCCATTTTAGCTTGGTTGCTGTTTATCTTACACGTATTGGTCGCTACATTTCTGGCCAATTTGCTGAATAAAATCGTTGAAGAAGCCGGCTATAATTCTGATAAAGAAGATGTCAAAGACTGGCTCGTAAGTCTTGCTGAATTAGAACGACTGCATCAAGCAGACGAAGTTGATGCGAGTAAAGTCATTGCTGTAATGCGTCATGTGGAAGAAGTACAAGAGCGAATTGACGAAGAGGATAAAAGATACGATTCCAAGTGTCACGACAGCGGAATACAATTAGTCTATCGATGTGTGCATGGGCATCACAAGATGGAGAGCAGATCGGAAAATCGCGAGGATGATGCGGAGGACCTTGCGCCTCGACCCACTTTGCGTCTTGCAGGCTTCAATGTGCGTGTTTGGGAGCTACTGGTTCGGCTTTTGCTCATGTTTAATGGATTCTATCTGGCTATATTCTTCGAATGCATCCTTTATCAGTTCAATGACATCAATCAATCAATCTTAATTGCACTGGTGCTCTTCCCATTGCCCATATTATTGAATATGGTAGTACTTCAGCCCCGAATATTTCGCAATTTTATGTTCGTATCAAGCGTATTTTCCGTGGATGTCGCAGCTTTGAGCGAGACAATTTCACATTTCACATCCACTGTGGAAGCTCGTGCCGACTTTATCGGTCGCTTGCGTCAGCAATTGATCAAACAGGGGAAAACATGCTCGGATATGGAGCGGCTATTTTCAGCTTCGGATCCGCTCAATACTGGTGAAATCAGCATCGAGAAACTTCGCGAAGTATTGAATACTCTTGGAAGCCGCTACTCTGCCAGTCGATTTCAGGTTTTGGCCACACTTGCTTTCCGAGTCGAGCGAAATCATGTCCAATATTGTCAGGTGCTACGTTTGCTCAACATCATCAACCGTGCAAAGGACGAGGCAAGTGGCTGCGAGGTCTCAACGTATCGGAATTGTGTCATGTTGGAGGAACACGCTGAACGTATGTCACAACGGCAGTCTATTATGGCTGGTCATCAGTCTCGAGCTTCCGTCCTTCGAATATCTCACATGGGCCGACAAGCACCTACGCGTTCTTCTTTTTTACCCAGTATGGTGGAACTTGAGGAGGAGCCCCACTCATCGCAAGCCGCAAAGCCTTATCATATATTGTGAGGCGGTAAGTGTCTGAGCCTTTGAGCTTACTGTAGTTGAGGACAAAAAGGCGGCGGCATTGTGTAGCTCTCGCTTGATACAAAGAGTCGTAAATATTAACACAAATTTGACGTGATCCCCTGGGCCCGTTTTTGTTGCATCTATTTTTCATCGCAACGTAGTACTTGGGTTGCCCGCTTAAATTAGAAGTGAAAGCTGCCCGTTTTCTGATCTGTTGCCCAATCCAAATTGACCTGCGGCACCGCGTCATCCATTGGATTCGGCTCAGAGAAAGCTTCGTACCACGCCTGCATAGATATACGGAAGCTCGGGAATCGAGAAGTGGAAGCAGATCTGGCTTCTTATATATATACAATATCATTAATATCTACAGTATACAAACACATAGAATTCCTCAACCATTCAATCGGGGGGATGGATTAGACACATTCATGAAAATATGAAATGACACAGGTGCTTCAGAATGCGCAAGGCGTGCCACTAAAGCAATGAAAAAAATACTTTCCCGGATGCGATCAGAAAACGGGTACTAAAACATGAAAGTGGACTATCATTTACGGATTTGCATCAATGGGAAAAGCTCTTTGGACGTTGGAAGATAGCAAAATCGCCTTCAGCATTTTTTGCTGTGTCTATGGGATCGGTACTTTGGGAATGCCTGGGAATTTCTCACGTGTGGGTCCAGTCATCGCCACTTGTGCCCTTGCGTTCATGGCAGCTGCAAACATCTACTCATCCATTGTCTTGTCGAAAATCATGCTCTGTGCGCCTCGATCAGTGAGAACATTTGGAGACCTCGGAGACTGGTGTATGAATCGCACGGGTCGTTATCTGGTGGTCCTGTTCCAAATCACGGATTGTCTGCTTATGCCGTGTGCATACCTTGTCTTGGGCGGTACACTACTGAAGAATCTGTTTCCGGGGACATTTGAGCAATCTACATGGATTTTGTTGATGGCATTTGCAGTCTTGCCCGTTTGTTTGACTCCAACAATGAAGGAAGGAGCTTTTGCCGCGCTTGCTGGATGCAGTGGAACCATATTGGCGGATTTTATCAGTGTGGGGGTATTGCTGCATGGAATGAGCGGACATCCAGAGATTCCCAGACCTGATTTGAGCTTTGATCAAATTGCTGGAACTTTTGGGAACTTATCGCTAGCGTATGGTGCCGGTGTTGTGATTCCAGCACTTCAGCGTCAGCATAGTGACCCTACTCGGATGCCGCGTATCATCACCGTCACCCTCGTGTGTATCACGTGCCTATTTCTAACGCTTGCTGGATCAGGGTACTCAGCAGTGGGATGCCAAATTTCGGGCAACCTTCTCTTCTCCATTTTCCCGGACCACAAAACTGGTCTCAGTGCTCTTGGAGTCCGAACGCCTCGAGGAGCGGCTGTCATGGCATTTTTGGGCGTGCAATTTCACATCACCATTGCATTCTCAGTTCTCATCCATCCCGCCTTCTTCACTTTGGAACGTTCCCTGCTAGGAATGCATCGCAATGTACCTTGTGCATTGGACGACATCGAAAAAGCTTCTCATTACGGCAATAACACCACACCGAGTGAGGGAACTCGGATCTCTAAAAAGCGGTCTTTCATCTCCATCGCAGATATTGAGCAACCTGAATTATTTGAAGACGAAGCATTAGAATATCAAGGGCCAAACACTATCAAGTACATCATCCTCCGCGTTGTGGTAGTCGCGATACTGGTCATGATCTCCGTATTTTTTCGAGAACATTTTGGCGAATTTGCAGATTTCATCGGTGCCTCCTGTATCACCATGAGCTGTATCGTCTTACCCATTGTATTTTATCTTTACAAGCTGGGTGATCAAGTTCCCTTGTACGAAAAAATTGTGGCCGTCACCATCGCCGTCATCTGCTTTTCATTTGGCGCGTATGTGACGTATCAAACAGGTCGTGAGTTATTCACTCGGCCTGATCATTCCATCAAGTTCCCATTCTGTGCTCCCCGGTACAAAAACGACCTGTACTACAACTCGTCTCTAGTCCATTAGCTCAGTCAGTGCGCTCTACAGCCAAAAGTATGCGATGTTCGATGAGTATTTCCGCCCGGGTACAATAGTCGAAGCCTTTGAAGTAGGAGTAGCAAACTAAAGTATTAATACGTTTGACGGTCATCTACTTCTTCGCCTATTTGCTGTGATACTATGAAGATCTCCTCTGGCCCGCGAGGTCAAGTACTGAGGCGAACAATCACGCTAAAATAGCATCCATGCCGCGAGTGATGTCCTTTCGGTCGGCACTCGTAGAAGTCGTGTACCTTGTTGGCTATCTCAGCGGTGTCATTGCAGGTCTTAGTGTATTAAAAGGTGAAGAGCGCGTGACGGAGTCACCTACTTGTTACATTTAGGCTTTGCTTATCGCGAATTTAATGCGACCAGCGGTCTTGTACTAAATGGAGATGCTGCTACTACTAGCTGTATCTATGTTCAAGAAGTAGGGGCTTTATCTCACTCATTCTATCGCTCAAACTGACGCGAGATAGATAGCTTTCGTACTCGCCTCGTTACGGGGCAAACGATGAATCCGCAAGCCTTGGCCCAGTCCAGCGTCATCAGGTAGACGCGGTAGTATTTGAAGCCACAAATACAGATGTTGAGAGCAATAATGAGCACATAAGCTTGAAAAAAGCAACAATTGGCCACCGAACTGAGCACAGGAGCCTACCGGCAACACTTTGCCCCATGCGACTACGGCTCACTGGATCAAAGCCACATCAGTTGTCCTCAGTGTGGTACGCCGAGCCTGTGCCAATTTTCCAGGGTTTCGAGACGGGCTTCCGATTTCAAATCACAGATCAGTCTAAACGGTGTATAGAAGCTCGCAGTAAACGAAATGATTTGCACCTTTACCAAAGCTGTTCCGTACATGGTGGGGATGGCTTCGCATTCGTGCTGCATGGAAATGGAAACGGGAGTGGTGCGCTGGGACATAAATCGGAATCCGTCACAGGCAGGCAATCATACTTGGGTTTCGAAGGCCTTGAAAACTCTCTTGCGGTCGAATTTGACACTTGGTACAATCCGGAATTCGGCGATATGTTTTACGATCACATCACCATTTACTCGAAGGGACTCGAGGCAAACTCTATGTTGGAAGACGCAAGATTATCTTCGAGTGTGCTGCACGATCTCGGGGATGGCCTGATTCATTCCGTCAAGATTCGGTATTACCCTGAAGTCAAGGTTTACTGCTTCCTCTCTCTACGCCATTCGAATTACTGTGATATTCTCAGTAGCTGGAGTACCTGCCATTTATGAGCCCGAGCAGTGCGGCCACCGCATTCATGAAAGATCTTTCCGAGAAGCGAAGAATTGGGACCTTGGCCATATTTGTCGATAGTGGCCATGAAAGCGATACCCCACTCATAGCCATTCCAATCAACTTGGCGACGGCACTGAAAGTGCCTAAAGACCTCGCTTACATGGTGGGAGGATCCGCTCGTTTACGCAGGCCAAAACGGTTTTAATATGTCCATCATGTAGGGATTCACCTCATCCACTGGTCAAGCCTGGCAAAAACATGACATATTGGACTGGTATTGTTGTTCGATGGTACATATGCTGCTTCCAATATGACGACTTTATCAGCTAAATCGGTCTTTCTCGCATGTAGCCACGATGCAAAATCGAACAAGCTATCTAGACTACCTGAATTTCTGGTCATAACAGTCTGATACACTGTTCTCCTTCCGTGACAAAAGCGGATCCCGACAAAATTTCGGTGAAATTGTAAAAGGAATGCTTGAAGTATGACCGGGTTAGAATGAGACAATCCATGTTCTTTCTCTCAACTTCTGGTCGGGCGTATCTATGCATCCTTCGCAAGCTCAAAAAATTGATTTCTCAGTAAAACTCGAATATAATATCAGTTGCTTGGTTTATACACTCGGGATTTCTACATGCTCGGTAGAAACCAAAAACACTGATTCCACACCAATTGGCAATCAAGTCGCGCATGGCACCAGCTCCAGCACCATAATAACGGTTGAGCCCGCTCTCCGGATAGCACGACAGAAGCATCCAATCCATCATTTTGAATTAGCAAAGCATGCCGGGGAGCAGCGTATATGAACTGCTTACCATCCGATGTATGGCATTGTTTCTACTTCCAAATTTCTGCGCTGAATGCGTGGACAGGCTATCTGCGCGAGATGATCAGATCGATGACGATGAAGAGCCTTTCATCATTCGAGCCAGAAAAACTAAATTTCACCGCGACCTACTGCTCCTGTCGTGTTTTTTCAAACTCTTAGGAGGAAAAGACCGAATATCAGATTCAAGTAGCGGCCGCAATTACCTTTTTCACGACACGATCTCATAATAACGGATAGGAGCGTCATTTGAAGAAGCTACACGCAACAGAAAAGTCGCAAGTATGTACTGCTACACATTCCTTCTATTTGTAATTGTTGGGTCCTTTTAACAAATTTCTCACAACAGCTGATCTCTTCGGGAAAACATAATTCTGGCTTTTCTTGAGAATATATGCGCTTTTCGTTCGCATAATAGAGGCAAGGAATGCCAAGCACGGATTTGCTATTGGAGAAGAGTAAAGGCCGGGCCTTTTCTTCAGTATAAAGTAACTCCATTAGTAATACCGCTAAGAATTTTTGTTAACATCTGGATGGAGCAATGCAGTCGGAGCTATTGACTTTGCACAATGGCCTTTTCCTTTCTAGACGCCGTTTTTCCCGATTAGCTCAACCTCTACTTGATATAATTCACTTGATACAACTCATTTTTCAATTCGAAGGACCAGCTACATAAGCTACACAAGCGCCACTGCGAGTACCTCGACCCACTCTTTCAGATTACATCCATTACAGACAAAGCTATTTTATTACCACTCCAACACGACCTCTTCGAAATGCAAGTCCAAGTCACACAACCAGAGTCCCCGATTGACACCACGTGCTTTCCAAGTCCTCAACGAAATCTTTTATCCTCTTGGGATTCAGGCAACATATCCATGCTAACGACTATTTCGCCGGAGCAGAAAAAGGAACCCGGCTTGTTTACGATGCCAAAGACCGCAGGAAATGCACTCAAACCATGCTATGGCTTACATGCGAAGCATTTGGAGCCGTACGAGTACTCATCATCACCTTCAGACAGAGAATTCCCTCTTTACTCTGTCTTCGAGGACCGAGCCTTACTGGACGCGATCGTCACAAGCTTAGAAATAGAGCCACTATTCCCAATGGATTCACTCACGATTCTATCAGCAAAGCTGACGACAGCGCCCATCGAAGGCCTCAAAACCACCATTCGTCGACCTGGTACATTCCTAAATAAAGATGGTCGATGGATCAAAGGGAAGCCTTGTCGTATCGATAATTGTGATAAGCGAGCGCAATCGAATGGCTTATGCAAAGGACATGGAGGTGGCGCACGATGCAGTCATGACGGCTGTAACAAGAGCTCTCAAGGCGGGGGTTTGTGCCGCGCACACGGTGGTGGTAAACGCTGCCTGCATCATGGTTGTCATAAAGGAACGCAGCGAAATGGGTACTGTTACTTGCATGGGGGAGTTCGCTCATGCAGTGTGAGTGGATGCAGTAAAAAGGATCGAGGAAGTGGCAAATGCTTTTCGCACGGTGGTGGACGTCGCTGTCAAGCTCCTCGCTGCTGCATTAATGTCCGGCGCGGAACGCACTGCGAGAAACATCTGGTTCGAAATGTGTAACGCACGAGCTCAGCACCTGCGCAAGTTTATGTATAGATCTGTATAGAAAGACTATATTTTACCGTTATGAAAGTCGAGTTTGCAAAAGTAATACAATTCTAGATTGAGTCTCTTTTGAATGCGCTACTCTTGTCGGATGTGTCGACAAGACCTATTTAGGGACGATAACTTGCAACCTCACGTGCCTAATCGACATACAATCCCAATGAAAAAGGTATTAAAGCGATTAAACAGTTTGTCGAGTTAAAGCGAAGTTTTTGTAGAAAATGAAAGATTCAATCCCGCAGGCTTCCACGCAAATTCAGAAAGAGTGTGCAGCGTATTTTTTATCAGAGGTAGAAAAATGGATGGATGACGTCTCAGATGTGCAAGGAAAGATACATTGTCCAAACTCAAGATGCAATGCTCGATTAGGCTCCTTTGCTTGGTCGGGTTCGCAGTGTTCCTGTGGTACATGGGTCACCCCGTCCATAAAAGTGATCAAAAGCCGGGTGGACGCAATAGCCGAACAATTGTAAAGCAACAATATTATATAAATTTTTTCGTGATGTTGAGTTTAATGGAGGGAATCCCCGTCCATTTGATACGTCAGTACACTTCCGTCGTCACCGGCGACTACAAGTGCGTCGTCTGAGGTCGTGATCGCTCGAATAGCAGCTCGGTTGGCACCTATACCATAGAGCAAATTCCCATTCTTCCAGTCATGAACATGTAACATTCCTCGGCCATCTCCGCTGAAACAAAGCTGATGACTTACATGCAATGAATAGATAAAATCTCGATGCTCGGTCCATTTGTGCATGACCTTGTGTGACTGCCGCTTGTCTAAAACGTTTATGGTACCGTCCGCTCCAGCTGTAATCAAGGTATTGTCGCCACCTAAATGAGAAGGTTCAGCAAGGAACCCAACTGCACCTGATTTTCCTTTTTTTTTGTCGTTGTGCAGCTCCAAAGACGCAAGACATTTTTTCTGACGGCAGTCCCATACATTCACAATTCCATCCTGTCCACCACTATAAATTCCATTCCCAATGTCGTCACGAGAACCGAGAACCGATGTAGTATGACCTCGATGCGCGTTCGAATACGCCTGCACAACTGTGCCCCTCTCCAGATCAATGACGCGTACGTTACCATCTCGATCACCCACGGTGATTGTCTGAGCATTAAGCGTGTCCGCATCCAATATGGGCGCGCTGGAGGCTTTAATACAGCCCATCTCGCGTGTCTTTCCTCGAAATTGGTTTGCCACATTCCATACCCGTACAGTTTTGTCGTATCCTGCACTAAACACACAACTAGATTCTCGAGCCAAATCCTTGATGAGCGAAATTGATCCTGCGTGACCGACCAAGTCCTCACACTTTGTTCCTGATGCATTCCACAAACAAAGCCGTGAATCCATTGCAGCAGAAACGATCCGATCATCAGGAAGATAAAGAGCCCCAGTGACCCATTCGGAATGACCACACTGTTTGCTGTACAACTTTTTGAATCCTTTCCCTCTCCGATTTCTATCTCCATTATGCGCCACAGGTATCGCGTACAACGCATGGTCGGTGCTCCCAACCACAACATGAGACTGACTGTCGCTCAGACTGAGGCATGTCAAAGGTCGATCAGAGACAGAGGAAAGGGAGCCTTCAGGGTCTTTGGGACCACGAATCCATGACCCACTCCAATCTCTCTCCGATAAAGTACCGAGCTTTGACGAAGTCGAAGGAAGAGTAATCGTACTATTTTTTTGCTCACCAGTTATCTGCCCCACACGAGCGGTATCAAAAGCCTCAAGGTATGCGTCATTGGATCGATGCGAGTACTGCATCGTCGCGCTTTCAGGCATTGTCTCCAGTTTTTTGGGACGTGCGTGACGGAAGATTGACAAATTGTTACTACTTTCACCAGAAGAAGCGTATTCCTCATAACGTATCGAACGGGAATTAGCTTTTCGAGTAACCATTCCGCTTAGAAACGACTGTTCATCCTTCGTATAAAACGCATAAACTCAGTGGAGGACTTCATGCGCGAAGATCTGTGGCGCGAATCGATTGGTGACGGCAGATGCGTCATGAAGGAATTTATTGCAAGCAGCTGCGGTTGGATGGGCAGGTTTCATGTTACTGTTATGATGACATTATGTTCGATATTTTTTTTAAAAAGTGCCTGAGGACGTACTTTCCCGTCCTGATCTTCTAAAATTTAATAACGCTCCCCTATAAAAGTTTGATTGCTTCCCGCTAGACGAAATGGACCTCTAATATTCAAACTTATTCCAGGGATGGAATGTATTATGAGAGGCTCCTTATCAACTTCTCCCCCAAAACAATATAAGAGGCGTATAAAATGCAATTTTTTAGCCCAAAGAAAAAAAAAGTTGTTCCTCGCAAGCATGTACAACGCTTCCAGGAAATAGAACTACATCAGAGGCAGCATGACCCGCTCTAATAGGCTAACATCGCTCTTTCCAGTCATCTTCCATTGGACCTTCCCACAGGTATCCATCGTTCCGTCCCTTTTCAATTACCATTCGCCATCTCGCATCCAAGTGAACAAGTCTTTTGGACTCTTATCGCGCAACTATGGCCAAGAAGGACTCTTTCTTCTCGATAGAAGATATGAAAATCGCATTCAGTTTATTTTGTTGCGTGTTGGGAATTGGAACTCTCGGTATGCCCAGTGATTTTTCTCGGGCAGGACCAACGCTTGGCTTCAGCGCACTGATATTTATGACGTATGCCAATATCTACGCTTCAGTGGTGTGCTCAAAAGTTATGTTGTTGGCGCCCTCGTGGGTCAAAACATTCAGTGATCTCGGGGAGTGGTCTTTGGGAAAAGTTGGACGCTATGCAGTTTTGTTTTCGCAAATGTCTGTTTGTATTCTCACTCCTGCCGTCTTTCTGGTTTTGGGTGGGCAATTATTACAGTCCTTGTTCCCTGGAACATTCTCGCAATCTGTCTGGATCATTTTCATGGCTATATCCATCTTACCATTGTGCTTAACGCCGACTTTGAAGGAGAGCGCGGGAGCCACGCTAGCTGGGTGTGCGGGCACTCTCGTAGCAGACAGCATTGCAATTGTCTTATTAGTGAATGGCATGTCGGGGCATCCTTCGGTTCCAAAACCTGACTTAAATTTCGAGCAGGTTGCCGGAGCCTTTGGAAATTTATGTCTCGCGTTTGGCGCGGGTATTATCATCCCATCCTTACAAAATGAGCACTCGGAACCAACACGGATGCCTCGACTTGTTTTCTGCACAATGGCGCTCATTTCTTGCATGTTTATGGCATTGGCTTTTGCAGGCTACTCAGCTGTCGGATGTCAAATTTCAGGCAACTTGCTATTTTCCATTTTTCCGGATTCTAGTGGGCTAAGTGCACTTGGGTTTCGCCCAAACAAAGGTGCCGCCGTGGTCGCATTCATCTTTATGCAGATGCACGTCTCAATCGCATTTTTTGTATTTTTACACCCGGCATTCTTCTGCTTTGAAAGGCTTTTGCTAGGAATGCACAAGCAAAAGGAAAACACGAACAGCACACGATACAATGATATTGAGATGCCATCGAGAATGGCAGAGCGTAGCAATTCCAAACGAGGATCCAGCAAATACTCATTGGTGATCGTTGCTGGTGATGAAAATGAAGAAGAACTGGTGAACGAGTATCGCCGTGCTGACGTCATCGTGAAATATGTGACGCTGAGAATTATGATCATTTCAATCTTGGTCGTGGTCGCCATCGTCTGCCGTTCTCACTTGAACGCGTTTATGGATTTTATTGGTGCATCATGCCAATCAGTCTGTTGTATTGTTTTGCCGATCACTTTCTACTTGAAGAAAATGTGGCCTCATGTTCCATTGTATGAAAAAATACCAGCGATCTCAACTATTATTATTTGCAGCGTTTTGGCTTGTTATGTCACGTACACGAGTGGTCGAGATATGCTATTTCCAGCTCAGAATGTGCCTCCATTCCCGTTTTGTGCTCCCGAGTTCGAGTCGAAGTTGTATTACAACGCGTCCGCAATTGTTTAAGAAGAATACAAATAAGCGCTTTTCGAAGCCTACACGCTATACTATGTTTTCCAGCCGCTAAGTTTGGCCAGATCAGATACATATTTGAAACTTGCGGACTCTCTCCCTCCAAATATGCTACTTGGAATTCTTATACCGACATGATTGCCCGGCGTCGTGGTACGGATGGCGTACTCTAATGTTTGTTTTATTCGGCTTGCTCAAGGCTTTCACCAGAGATAAGTTAGTGGGATGCAATCAGTCAACACGACAGCTTCTCGACCAAAATGGAGTATTTTATTTTCAATGAGCTATGCTCAAACCTGGTATTTGATAATGAGCTTTCAGTATTCAATAGAATCTTTTCCGGCTTCTGGTACAGAAAATGTCTGTCTCCAGCTTGCGAATTGTATGATCGGCTCGATGACGAAAGTATGTGTGAGAAAACCCGGCAGTCAATGTCCGCCTTGTTTGTATAAATCCAAGTACACTTCCGACTATTATTGCTACAATATGCGAGATGGAGTTTGTCCTTTTCCGCATCCGGACGTAATCTGCACCAATGTATACCAACCTGACGTCGCTGTACGAAACAGCCATGGAAACGCATCGACGCAAAATGACTCGGAAGATAACGTCAAACCCGATGCCTCAAATGCGCGTGACGTTGACGTGGAGAAGCCGGCCGTGATGATATATGACTCCAATAACTCTCAAACATCCATCTCCGTCAAGAAAAAGGCTGATACACAACTGAGCATTACAGCCATCATCTTGATAACTATCTTGATCGCTTTCATGACTGTTTTCTGCGGGTATCAAGGCATGCGCCTGCTGAAAAGATTGAGAGAAAGGCGGGTCCCAGCACCTCCTTTTGATTACATCCGACGTAGTACGGTGTTATCCATTGAAGACGGTAGCGATAAGAAACACTTTGCCAACAAACAGCGAGTGACTGTAAAGTATGGCGACGTTGAGGAGTCTACAGTATTTCAAGGCTCGGTCAGTGCGACAGCAAGCTTCATGTCAGATGGAATTATAGCGGAGATGTTTGTTTCCAAGCTTGAGCAAAGTCGAAGCAATAACGCAGGCATATTCAATGCTAATGTGTCGAGAATGTCTTTGACAGAAACCTCAATTTTTGATTGTGATATCAACGAGGAGGAGGTGCACGAATTACAACTTCGAGGTTCGGACACGCCCATGATAGAACTCGATTTGACTTTCATGGAAGAAAACTGTGATTATGATATCGTAGATCCAGAAACATTTTACAGCTCTCAGATACGGACATCTGAAGCAATCGTAGAAGCTGGTCGATATAGTGCTTACTCGCAAGTGAGCAGCTCTGCTTCTGCAACGTTCAACTTTCCGTGCAGTCTGGAATCAAATATTTTAGTAGTTGATTAATGGTACTTTACGTAGCTAAGGCTATGTGATAACGTTGGATAGTATGACCATGTGATTGCCCCGAAAGTAGCTCGGTCAGCTTTTGTGGCCAGTGATCAATGCACGTCATTAGGAGAGCCGCGTAGTGCCAGGCAACAGAATCGCGCGAGTATGTTTAATGAAGCGCTTTATCATGTCGCGTCTTTTTCTACTCACTGTACTGCTCAGCAGATCTATTCAATTGCGACAACACTTGGAAAGTCTTAGCAATCTTGTCGCACAGACGGTGTTTTTTCATACGGACGCCTGGATCCTATAAACCTGCGCAAAGCGGGCTTTAACAATTGTTAGCTTTGTACTCTCCTTCTATATATTCATTATTTATCACGTCATCCGTTTAATTGATCATTTTACTTAAAATTGAGCGAGATTGATGCTACAGCCCTTCTAACACTTCTATGAAGTACCACGTAGAAGCTGGCCCGTTCTATTTTTAGCCTGCGACGTTTTCCCCGTTTTACCAAATCTGCAATTTCATTGGTACAAAAAGAAATACCAAGCCCCAACAAAGTTGAAGTGGAAGATGGTACGAAAACCGGTATCTTCCCGTTTCAGCCTTCCAACACGCTGGATATGAGCAGTCCTGAATTCGATGAGCACACGGCCTGATCAGGAGTATCAGAAGAAATGCGAATTACGCGAGTAATTCGCTTCGGCTCCAAGTGTGTATCAAAGAAATCCTCCACAACAAAATGACGCAATCCAGCCATCACGAGAGGGAGAATCAATAATTACACAACCGACACGACCTATCCCTGCTTGAATTTCCGAAAATGTGGGATATACTCA